>JAZGTK010009029.1:1824-17661 GCA_036877625.1 Ambastaia sidthimunki | reverse complement strand
ATTTATGTGTGAACTATCCCTTTAAGATCAGTGTGAGCATTACTAATAAATTACTAATCTGACCCAGATCTGTGTTTGCTAAATCGACCTGTACTTCAACCGTGGCCGGGACTGGCTTGATCTTCAATTATGAATAAGTCATGGGGAACAACTGAGGACTTTGTACTGATCAGTGTTTATGTAGAACCTTTCCGGACTGCAAACAGGAAGTCTTGACTTTGGTACAGTTTTCATTCTCTCAATTTCGAACCCAAAGCGGTTTAACTCGAGTTTCATCATGTCTATGTGCACAAGCGTGAAAACAAAGGACGGATTTACAGAACACACTAAAAAAAAGATGCTAACAGAGAATAAAGCCCGTGTAACACAGGCTGGCCAGCCCTCCTAATTAGGCCGCAGGACCGGACAGCTCCAAGGGTGTTGTTTGAATTTTCAAACCATTATTAGGAATCAAAGGCTGAGATATCGCTGCACTCTTTTTAAGCCGCATCTTCAAACAGAGTTTCCACCGCCAGGCCTGACAGCACACCTGAGAGGAAAGATGGCAGAATCACTAATGCTGTCAGGTGAGCCTCTGCAGGTGAGCAGATGTCAAGAGAGTCTGGGGTTGTGAAATCAGACCCTCATATCCCAGCATTCTTTTGTTCTGCTGGTGGCTATGAAGCATAGATCTCTTTCTCTGCCACGCTATAATGACTTATCCTGCTGAGGAAATGTGACGTGACCAGACAGGATCAGCACTGGGCGAACATGTGGGCTGCGGTTCTCTTTGTGATATTGTGAGACACTGCATATGGCACAATCCAAACTTTCAACAACAGAGGCAGTAATACACACTTGGTGCACAAACAATATTCTTAAAGACACCACAGCTGAATCTCATAAATCAAAATGTAAAATCTCGCAACTCGTTTTAAAAACAGAAAATCAAAATGGCTCAAATTTGACAAATATTATAATGTACTTTCTTTGTTTAATAATAAGAAATCAGTGATCAGAGATCAACTGACACACACACACACAAAATCTGACATGTTTCATGTTTTCTATGTTTCCCAATTATGAGCTCCCATCCTCAAGCTTTCAAACACTTTAGGCATTCTGCCCCTCCAGGGTATTTTTTGCCTCTTTCCACCTGCCATTCTTGGGCTCTCTAGTGCACATCTGCAGCGCTTTACCACAGATATGGGCAGGAAATGTTTCTAAGCATCTAAAAATCCTGCTTCCTCTCATGCATGCATAATGAAGGAGGCCATTCTTTCCCCTGCCAAACAAGAGCCAAAAATCCCTAAAATAATGGAGACTGAGCTTGTGAAAACTTATTGTTGGATAAGAGAATGTGTTTAAGGACACAGGCCTCCAGGCTTTACTAAAACCAAATCTTGTGAAAGACCGTGGAGATGTTCCACAGACCTAAGCCAGAAAAGCAGGAACACTCCTGTGATTTCAAACATTGCCTTCTGGCACCTCAAGATCTAAAATCCCAGAGGCTGAGATCTTGGCTCTCGTCAGGATTCGATTGAACCAAAAATCGCAAAACACTGTAGGCACACGGGCTGATTTGCATGCACTACCTTTAAAACCGCTGGGAATTTTCACTCTAGTGAGAAGGGATGCACCTCTTGGCAAGGTCAACAGTAACCATGCACAACCAAGTGAGACTGACTGGAAATATTGAAACTTGGCAAAAAATGCAAGATGTTTCGCCTCAGACGTGACTTTAAGGCATTTGCACAAGATGATTCCCATTAGACCAAAAACTAATCTTGCAACCAAAAAAAGGAAGAAATTGGATAGGGAAAAAACGCAGACAATTTTCCCAGAGAAAAGCACCGCGTGTCAAATTCATTTTTTGACAACAGCCTGAGAAACACCCCTCCCCTTGAGCTCTCAGCAGTGCTCGGCTGTGTATCGACAGCCACAGCAGGAAGCCCATCCAGTTATAGCAGCTGCTTCAATGGTACAGGACTAAAATACAGTTCCAATGAGATTATTGATCCCCAAATAACTCATCTCCTTTAACAAGCCAAACCAGAAGTCAGAGAGGAACGTTTTACTGCAGGGGTAACTAACTCTTCTGGGAACACTTATAGTCAAAACCAAATATGCAAAATTAAAATGCACAGTGACTTTATCTTATCTGAGACAGATCTCTGTTTCTCTATATTTGTCTCAAACAGAGCACTTTCATAACCTACGCTTTTCTACGCCTTACGTCATTATTCTTCAAGCACGTCATGACACATTTTAAAATTCGAATGGAAAATAGAATGTTACTTACGTCACTCTGCCGGTCAACGTGGTCTGCGCGTGTTTCAGGAATTCTGGATATTTAGACGCTAGATAGGCAAAGTCTGGAGGTTTATCCTTATAACGGTTTCGAGGATGCATGGATTTATTTAGCGCCATCCTTTCTACTACACTGTAAAGACAAATTACAAATCACACTACATTACAAATTAAAATGGTTTTAAAAAGAATTATTATTCTTACTCTTAAGCTGTTCTTAGTATTATACTTTATGTGCATGACTAATTGGAAGCCAGTATTTGTAGATGAATTACAAATCCTGTGTATTTGTAGTGGAATTATATTACACTTATATATCAAATGTGTAATACTACTTGAAATGTATTACGAAGCATTTATGTTTACGTCTTATCGTCCTCAGATATGCTAGAAGAGCAGCCAAACAACGAACAGATTTACTATTTCTAACACTGCAAACATGCAACTTTAACGACTAAAACACGTGGCAATTTACCGTTTTAATAGAGCGGAAGTTTAGACGAATGATGCTGAGTAAAAACTTTATACGTTTCTCAGTGTTCGGCAGACTTGGCATCACGTTGTGCCAACGTTCTAGTGTTTGTTCCGCCTTAGTCACAAGTGTGCGCCGTCACACAAATATGACGTCAGGGCTCTGGGTTATTTTTATTTTGAATAAACTTTCTCATATGAGTGGTGCGGTTGTATTTATGTCTTGATGATTCAGGCAGTGTGTGTGATTTGTTAAATCACTGTAGGCTCATAAATATCACTGACTAATACTGTTCTACACATTTACAACAAGCTGTACAATTTACAGCAAAGTGTCATGTTTATGCTTTTTCATAAACTGTAAGATCTTTTTACTCTTTTTGTACTTAAATCCTGAATATATATATATGTATATATATGTATAACATTTTATACATAAATGAGCTCTATGAACAGTTCTACCACAGTAAAATGTGATTTTTAAAAATTTTAAATACCTTTATCTTAAATACCTAGTCTGACATAAACAATTCTTTAACATTGCAAAGCTATGTGACATACATAGTACACAAAGTGTGCTGAATTACACTCCACCACTTAAAGTAAATCATTTTAATTAATATACTTATTTTAAATCTTTGCCACCCTATTGATATCTAACATAAGTAATGATGAGTAAATGTTTATTAATGAGGGCAATGTGTGCAGTACAGTTTTCCTGACTGACTAAATTGTGGAAATATAATGTCACCTTATGACTCCATTCCCTTAGCATCCCATAGCATAACAGACACACCATTGATATTTTTTCTTTAATTATGTTGCAAACAATAATAACATCCAGATATATTGTTAACAATTGGCTGTGTGAACAGTGATACCATAAAAAGCAAAGAGTCCCATTCAAGCTGTGAAGTCTGTAGCTTCCAATCTATTCACAAAGTTATTACAGCTGATGACAAACCTGTGGCTGGAGGATGGACCTACAGACAGCTTCATATATCTGTCTGTACATTAACCCAACCAGCGTGTGCAGCAATGGGATTGTTTGGGACCTGCGAGTGGCAATTTTTTTCTTTCCTCTAGACATATAAAACAGGACATGCCATCTACAGTTCTCATCTTTTCAGTCAAACTATGAAAGAGTGGCAAGTCCAATCTTGAAGTCTTGAAGAATGCCAATCACAAGGAAGTAGCACTTTTGAGGAATTTCTCCAAATGGAGATAATCAACTGCAGGCATTTTTCAACAATTTTTGGTTTAGGTTGACAGTTTACAGCATATATCTACCGATTACAGCATCATCCCACAGTACACACTTTGATGTAATCTTAATATTACTTTGCTTCATAACAGTGAAGCCTCAGTCCAGTAAGTGACAGAGGAACCAATATCAGTCCTCTCCAAATGATGAAACTACATGAAGCAATCATCAATGGTCTTTTAAGTGATGGCATTTCTCCCTTGAGTTGCTCAGTCTGCCACAATCCCATAGCAAAACGAATAAACAAGAATCATTGTCTTTCTTCATGTAAGCACACACAGACCGGCCTCTACAACCACATACTGAGCTGTCCACAGTTAGCATGTCAGCTGACCTATCTGGTAGGGTGTTTATCTTCATTAAACGGTAAACGAGGAACGTACGTTTATCCTCTTTCTAATCACGTGACAAAATATCGTCCTTACTGACGCCAGACGCCAATTTGTGAATGTTTTCAATGTTTCAGTATGACTGAGTTAAAATGTGGTAAACGTAACCCCACCAGACAGCTCGTTCCTCTGTACTGTTACATGCAGCAGTGCTACGCCAACAGTTACAAATCTCAGACTAGACACTATCAGATTTTCAGCAGCAACAGGTACAGCCGGTACACACACAACAGGAAATCGCTTGATAATAGCATGTTTAAGCAGTGAAATTCTTTATTATATAATTGCATTGGAATGGAAAGGCTAATTAAAATGATATCCGTTTATGCATTATTTTTAACAAGTCTTACATTGCGTAGACCTTCAGTGTGATGGGACCGAAGATCTAACAATAGTTGGGATGTGCAAGTTAATTGAATTCCTTCTGTCTTCCCACAGCATCAAAAGACAAGTTTTGCTTTTCCTTAAAAGATATGGAATGATTCATCTCCATGTTTAGGACTTATCAAATCATTTCCCATTGTGTATTTCTTCGTACATTAACAGATTGCAAGAGGAATAGAGAATACCCCACACATCAGACATCAGTAATGGCTTCTGTGGTGATTAGAATATTCAAAGGACCTTCAGCACTCAGCAAGAACCTTACACATACAACTTTATTGGCTGTGGCCCGAAATAAGAAAATCCTTTTACAGCAAGTCACCATTAGGTTTCTCTATAGAGAACAGGCTAGCATTTCTTTAGTCTTTAGCTCCACATTACCTAAGTTTATAACATCGAGCTTTCCACAGTATTGTGTAGTTTAAATTTTTTTAACTCAAGAAGTTTCCATTATTCTATTTATTTTTACCATGGAAATCTTTGCACCCACTCTTTTAAGAAAGATTTTTATTTGCACATCCCCTAGTAAGACAAACTTTGAGCCCTTGTCATGCTTTGTATATTAGATCCAAACTGAGGGTTTGTGATTTTCTCTCAAATGTCTTTTCTGAACTCTGAAGTCTTAGCACAACTGCCATAGGGGCAACAAGAACTAAACATACAGCTAACATGATATAATCAAATACAAATCGAGAACTGATCAACTTAAGGAAGTATCAGGACATCTTCACCTGAATTAAGAAAAAAAAACAACCTTGCTCATTTGTACTGTACTTCACAACAAGTCAAGGGCCAAATGAAGTGCTCAGTAGAGGCAACAATAACGGTGCTTAATAGCTTGAAGTGCTCCTGAGTCACACACAACCACCAAGGTCAAAATCATAATCTTTACTAAAGCTATGTTCACCTCTGATTTGGGGCAAAAAAGAATACCTTTTGCTGCCCCCTACGCAGCATGGCTTTTTTTTGGACGCAGGAGTTTAGTACAAATTTCCTCCGATCGCTAAGCATAATTCTCTCTTACAGTGTAAAGTCATGTCTCTGGGATTGTACTTCTCAGAAGGACGTGCCATGACAAGCGTACAAAGATTTATTCTTAAAGGTTTCCGGACAAAACATTTGAAACGTTCTTAGATGTGACCATTAAATGTTATCTAAATCCACAATAAGAGAATGGTAAGTACACTCCAGAAGTGATGTAACAAAGCCAAAGAACAATTCTGATAACACGGCCCATAGACAAAGCACCTCCACCTCTATGTTATGGGTTTTTTCTGTAGTCTTTGCCCCTTGAAAGGTCTCCAAACTAGGCACAAACAGACTAAGACAGTGGAAGGAAAATATATATATATAACTAAATAAAAAAATAGACAAAAATGAATCAGACAAATAATAAATGACACTGTCATTAAATTATCAGTTTAGTGCCCTACATTAACCCAGTCAGCTTCTGCCTTCAATAGGCCAGGCTGAGTGAAAGATCAGCCCATGTTAAACCTATGGTACTGCTAGACAACATTATGTAAATTTACAGTATACAGTTTTGGATTCACCATGCAAGAATACTTTTTCATTTAATAGCTCGATCTACATCCAGAATAATTTACATAAAAGGACACGTTATTGAACCGGAACTCGGTGGGTGAAAACCGTGGTGTCTGAGTGCATCCAGAAGAGCAGGAGGAAGCTGAAGGGGGGGTGGAATGGATTGGAAGGGATGGAGGGGAGCATGGAGGTGTTGTGAAGGGTCCTGTAGGGGCGATCAACGACACTCCCACACTTTTACTGTTTGATCTACGCTTCCGGTGACAACGTACGGAGCAGACTTGTGGAAATCTGTGGAAAGACGAGAGACGCTGTTATAATGACATCAAAGGGCAATGACCTCATGATGTCTATTTCAAACATTTTTTGTTTGTACTAACACTAACCCACAGATCACACCCATTCACTTTCTGTCCAAAAAACTGTCCAAAATTCTACCCCACATAACTGTATTTTAAAAAACATTGATTAAATTGCACACCATTTTTGTTTTCTGTGTGAACAGATAAAATACTTCCATTGGTAAGTACAGAGAGTGAATTTTACATTACGACTTTGTCTCCTAAACAAAGACAAACTTTAAAAATACATTGTATTAAACTGTACTGGGGAGCTTCAAACCAACTCCAAGGAAACCAAAAGCTTCACTTCAATCAATAGTCAGGAAGATAAGTGCTGTGTACAGAACAGCGTTTAAAAGACCGTCTGAATCTTCAGAGAAAGCTACTGGGGAGCTGACTGAATAACATACAGCATCTCTGGAGAGCTTCAGTGCCTTGATCTACAAAAAAGATCTGGACTCAAGCAGTTAAAAGACTGGAGGGTTGAGCTTCCTCTCCAAATATGCTGCCAGCAGCTGTCAGGTAGTCCCTTTTGTGGCGAGAAGCTGTGCAATCTCAAACTAAGCAAAAAAAAACACCCTTTGGCGCAATGAGGATGTACATCTCCATGAGGCATCTTTGCTTGCCTAGGTGATCAAAACAACCAAGCATTTCAAAGAACACCAGGAACCAGGTAATGCAATCTAGTGAGAAAACACGAGCAAAACATCGGGCCACTTACCCAGAGAGGTAACGAAATGTTCGTGGGCACTCAAGGTCTTCATGCAGCGCTTGTTTTTGTAGTCCCAGATCCTCAAAGTTTTGTCATCAGCAGAGCTCACGATGAACTTCCCTCCAGGGTGCACAAGTACTCCACGCACCCAATTATCATGGCCAACCTAAAAACAGGCGGCAAACAAATAACAAATTCAGACAAAAATAGAATCTTATCTCTAAACAAACGGTCATATTTTACACTGCTGAGAATTACAGGTACTAAATCTAAAGCTGCTCACCAGGGTCATAAGGCACATGCCAGTGCTCACATCCCACATCTTAATGGTTTTGTCTCTAGAACCAGACAGCAGAAAAGGTCCAGGTTTCCCACTCTTCTTAGTCTGCCAAAAACAAACAGATTTGAAGCATTGGAACACGTTTTACGCACAGCTCATTTAATATTTAAGGTCCTTTTTAGAACAGTGCATGGGCAACTCTCTAATACACAATAGGGTTATGAAAATAGCTTTATTAAGACTAATGCACTTTAAACAGCATTGTTACAGAGGCCTGACTCTCAAGTGGAGGTGCATATATTAATAGACAGCCAATAATAAAACAACTTTGATGTTTTTTTCTAATATTCAGTTTTTGATTTATTATGCAGATGTGTCATATGGGATCAGTCATTTATCAGTGGTGTCAGGGGTTATAATTAGGATAGTTCTGTAAAGAATAGAGCTGTTACATGCAAGGCTTTGTTTACTTTCTACAGAAGAACAGAAATAACTATAAAAACAACGGGACATTAAAAGCGATATTACTCATGCTGAGGTTGGCATGCGCTGACAAACATGTTCAAGCACATTTAAGCACAGAGCTGCTCTAAATGGAATACAGGACTGTAATTAACACCAGTGACCGTGCCATGAGATTCTGTTTTTAATTCTACCTGAACAGGTTTAACAACATCACCGCCAACTAACCAAACTGACATGGTTATTTTTTTTGTAGCAGAGGGGAAAGTTCCCTTTACACAACACTTGTAGTAACTGTGTGAGTTAAAGGCTGTTTGGCATTCCTCATGCTGTGAGGGCTAATGCTTTATTAGATAAATATGAAATTGGATACGGTTGATCATAAGACTGGCAAAAATTAAAACTGTACTGTCTTCACCTTAGGCCATCACTAATCCCTCCCATGTCATTTTATGGTCGAGTTCAAACCGTTCTACGGTACGATTTTGGATCCTCTAATAAATATCAAAGGGTACATCTTATGTTTACAGGGCATTGCCAAAAACAGCCTTATGAAATCCCTACATTTCTAAACAAAAGATGCAGTATTACTTATCAGAAACCATGAACCTAACAGCAGACTTAATATTATTGTTTGTTTATTAACTGGTTGTCACAATGCTGTCTTTTGAGGTTAAAAAACAGTAATAATATATCTGAAAACTAGTTGTTAGTATAAACAAATGCAAAATGCACCAGTACTTTTGAAACGTGATTAATCACATCAGTAAGCATCTGTCTAACCTGATTGGTTGCCATTAGCAAGTAAAATTAGGTTAAATGTTCCACCAGCTTAACCTATCAAAACTATTAACTGATGTAATTAAAGGATAGCATACGATAATTACCACTACATACCATAATAATCTTTGTATATAACTTTATTGACAGTAGTTCTTGAGAGTCTCACCTCTGAGCCAGTGGCCTCCAGTATAGTGGGATGGGCACTTTCAGGGGCCCAGGAAATGCACTCCACCACATGCTCGTGTTCCCGCAGCTCTGCTTTGCATTCTTTTGTTGCGACCACCCAGACACGCACGGTCTGGTCATTGGAACTGCTGGCGATCAGGGTCCCGTCCTGGTTGGGCCGCACCATGCGCACCCACTCTCTGTGACCAGTGAACGTCTTCACACAGTACCTTTGATTGGTGCCAACGAGAACAGATTTAACCAAAACTGTGTTTTGTTCTATGAAAGGTATTAAATAACCCTGAGCTCACTGCAAATGTGCTCCCCTATTTTATTACTGTTATTACATGTAAAATAAACGTTTTGAGATATGCATTTACAAAAAGGCTTTTTGAGAAGGCTGGGGTTCTACAAATAAGCAGAACTGTGATTTTATTAACTCCACAGTTTAAGTTTCTTTTTAGTATTGTCCCTGCAACCTTTTTACTTAAGAAGCACAAGTCCTGTACTATAAGCCTTCTGGTAAAAAAAAAAATCTTAAATTTAAAGTATGCAAAGCCTACATACAAATTTAACTAAAGACTTACCCAGTGGCCACCTCCCACATTTTAATGGTTTTATCTCTTGAGGCAGAAATTATATGATCACCATTGGGCATAATGGCTACAGATGAAACATTATGGTCATGCCCTGAAAAAAGAAAAAAATAAATTAAGTATAAAATTTAAAAAATCTGTGTCATCTCAAATCTGATCCACTGATTGTCTGATGCTTTTAATAAATTTTGCAATTCAGCACAAAATATACACATTACAGCCATATAAATCAGACTGTCACGCACAGTAACGTTTGACAATGATTGGTTAAGCTTAAGAACATACTGAACAATTTAATGGAGAATAAGAAGCTGCTAATTTGCTTTGGGCCTCTTTGTTCTCAGTGTGAGGGGAAAAAGAAGAGCTAATTACACAGAACGGCATCTTTAAGCCGCTGAATAGACGATGAAACTAAGTAGCCTAGAAAAGGCAGTCTTAAATATGGGGGGAGAACCACAAAATGTTATCTCGTCTTCAAGAGGATAATTAAAGTGCTGTCCAAATCTCCTAATCTTTTGCTAAAGCGGCCAACCCACGAAGTGAGACGGGGGGGGAGAGAGACAGAGAGAGCGACATAAAAAAAAAAGAGAGAGAGAGAGACCAGGCAGACGGGAGACTTGCAAACAGAAGGAAGGGGGTCCCTTTTTCACCTCTTCTAGAACAGTCTACACTAGTCTCAGGGCAATTTGCCAGCTTCAGTGATGGGGTGTAAATTACAAGCATTTGGATTTGACTATATTACAAGCTGGTGCACACATTATATGCATTATTACCAGTCAGGGCTTACAAATTCTTGATGTGGATTAGAAATGACTGAGACAAGATTCTGACAACGTGCGAGTTCTGAATTTTTGAGTGTTAGATATTCAGCACTGGTTAAAAAAAATGTGGATATAATACAGCGCCCGTAAGTCAAAATGCTAATTTTCCTCTTGTGTGAAGTCCCATAAGAAAAGCCTAAAGGCACACAATTCCGGGAAAGCTATTAAAATTTACCAAGCAATTAGGATTTTAAACAACACCACTGCCTAAGGAATGACTTTCCGAGCCTCACTTTCATTCGAAAAACAAGAATTAAGAGAAATAATTGCTTATTAGTATTTAGAATTGCTTATTTAAGCATATTTACAAATAGTACAGTAAGACTCTGTAAAGAACAGTCCAGTAACAGGCAAGGAAATGTGTTACAGACTGGCTCCTATTATAGGCAGAATCTCTCTTATGGATTTGTTGGCAAGCTAGCACTTTAATGAGCTGCATTCAACACCTGCCTCCTGACACCCTATTCCCCCCCGAGACAGCCGTCCGCTGCTAGCAGTTCCCAGAACCAATGAAAACATCTGACACTAGACACTCTGCTCACCATGCATGGTCCTGATGCACTCGAACCCCTGGAAATCCCAGAGCTTAATGGTCATGTCTGCTGAACAGGAGGCAAGCAGCTTTCCAGTATGGTCAAAGGAGATGTCCTGCACGGAGTCTGTGTGGCCCTTGAGGGTGCGCTCAAAGTCTCCCGTTTCATAGTCCCAAACCTGGATCAGATACAGAATGCGTTTTATTCCAACTCATCCACACTGACACGGGCAATTTTTTCGATTAAAAAAAAAAAGAAAATCGCTTTGTAATTACACGATTTTAAACAAGTTAAAGCAAAAAAGGCACGTTTGGGCTTGTGGCTGCCATTTAATTCTCAGTGTTTAATGAAACACCTGGGTAACATTTTACCATGAGGTTTAATTCATGTTATTTATTGCAATAGTTAACATGAAATAAAAACGAACAATCCTTTTACAATTTTTACCAATGCATTTTTCAATTTTTCAACCTTTTAACAAGCCATTAGCATTAGTTCATGTAATATGAATTATCAAGAAACAATAGTACATTTATAAACCCAAATGATTTTTGTTTATGATATCTAATGCATTAACTAATGTTAACAAGTTGAACCTTATTGCAAAGTATTACCAACATGTGTCAAGCCGCCAGCTTTTGTAAACTATCAAATATGCCAGCCTGCCCTGAGGATATAACCTATGATGTGAGCGTTTGTTCATTGAGCATTTCATCTCTAATATTAACTTTATGGTATCCACCAGAGAGCAAGAAAACATATTGACGTTATGCTCTTCCTTAAATTCGACTTTCATCATTTTTATATCTTTATGGTTACAGCTTTCTGGTGAAGTGATGTGAATGTTATCTGGGTGTTCGGCTGGATGCAGCAGTATGATAAACAGCCTCAGGGCTTAATGTGAAGATCAGGTTTCAGAAGGCTGCAGACACACGGGGATAAGCTCTGTCTGCTGAGCAGGGGGCAGCTGACAGAAGCCCCTCCACCTGCTTATCTGCCTCCTGCTTCCCAGTGCCCAGCCCAGTCCTGCGCTTCCATTAAACACACAAAAACCTGATGTGGCACACCTTGATTAGTCAAGCATGCAAGACGCACACTTCAAGCATGTAGCTGAGACTGCAATACTATTATACTGCATCTGCTGCTTTAACAGAGGACTTGAATTTGCTATTGCAAACTGTTTTATGCGCCTAATCGCCGTTATATGCGACATGCACAATTGCATGTTTTCAAAACAGACCAGTTGGTTAAACAGCTATTAAGAAGCCCTGTATAACACAGCCACTAAAATATTAAAACCAAAACAATTAGAGAAACCGGCACCTAAAACTAGTCAACCCCACTAAGAGACAGGTTAACTAGCTGAACTTACAACTTTTAAAACAAGAACCATAACAAATAAAAAAGGGAAATGTAAGAAAGACAACAGCAAATTTGATCTGTGTCAGTGTGACAAAACAAACCAGTTTAACCTTATACGAAAGACAGGGTCTGATCTGAAAACCAGACTGTGAACCAGGTTTTCTTGCAGGGGAGAGGGAAGGGAAAAATAAATAGGCATGCTAAACTCAACTGTGCGGTTCAGCATGAACCAAAAGAGCTTATTTTAGATAAGCCTGCTGACATTTCAGATAAATCGCAGAGGTGAAAACAAGAACTATTCGAGCAAAAGTCATGTTCATGCGCATGTATAAAATATCAAAGCCTGGAAAATTCTGCGTAAAACTGCAGGCCATTCAGCTGGCTCTATAGTTACCAGGCCGTTTGTGAAAAGAACTGTCTTGTTAGGAGACAAAAGAGCTGTCTAACTGCTAATTAACAAAAGTACATTTCAGGGCTGATTTTAAAAGATCTACCAGAGATGTCTCACCACATTATATCGAGGTGAGACAGAAATGCATGAGGCTACACAGCTGCAGGGCTCTCTGGAAACGGGCTGGGAATATGTGGATGTTGAGAACGGGGCAGAATATATTTGGACTTTTTCTCGCCGTCTGGCTGAGGGCAGCCCCTGATAAAATAGGGAGGGCTGGGGAGTTTTAGGGAAGGATTTAAAAGCACAGTGTACAAAACTAGGGCACAGCAGGAGGGGGGCACAGCCCAGTCTTGCCAGGCTCAGGTTGGTGCCCGTAGCTGCCGGCAGTTAGGTGAATGAAGGATGAATTGCTTAAAAAGCAAGAGTTCTGAAAAGCAGGAATCCTTTCCATGGCCCATTTCTGTGCAAAACAATGTGGGGCTGCTTTGCATATCTTATGCCACTAAAAGGCTAAAGGAAAGTGTAAAAACCATCACTTAAAAAAAAAACCAGAAGAATAAATAAACCTCTAATAAGTGGCTGTTTAAAAGGTTTAGGCTCAATAATACATGGCCGTCCATCAGGAGACATTACTGAGGTTGTGAACGGAGTGCTGTGCTCTGTTATGGACAGCAGACAGGCAGAAATGGGACATGTCTAGAGGCAGTGTTTATTGTCATGGGAATGTTATACTGCTTGTGCAGGCCTGTGTCTTTAATGTGTCTCAAAGGCCCTGTATGAGCAGGGCATAGAGAGGACAGCGAATACTTCCATTCAAACGTACAGCTCATTCACAACAACAAAAAACACACAGTATTAATGTCAGCCAGCTTGGCAGGTTAACCTACAATTAACATTAATCAACATTCCAGGAGAGAAAGACACAGGGCTAATTTTATGGAGTGTGATAACATCATGCAATCAAAAAAAACCCACATAGATGATGACACAAAGAACTAACTCACCTTTATTGTTGCGTCCTCTGAGGCAGAAACAATGACACTGAAGACAGGATGGAAAATGACTCTGGTGACGGGACTCCTGTGGCCGCTCAGGGCGTATCGCTCAGGGGGACGGGGGATCCATTCTTTGGGGTCTCGCTTCTGCGCGATTGGCCCACCTAAAGTAATCTCCTCTTTAGCCTCGTTCAGTTTCGATTCTAATTCCATCACCTAGCAGGAAGCACAATGTGTACAGTGTGTATATTGTATTTATTACCACCATTAAAATGGAACAAACAGAGTACGAGTAGCTAAATGAATCAAGCCCACCTCAATGTTATTTAATAGAATTTGAATTAAATACGAAAGGCACAAACCTTTTTCTGTAATCTGATGACAGAAGTCCATTTCTTTTCCAAAAGGCCGGCATACTTCTTATCCAATTCCTCGTTCTAGTGACAAAAGACAGAAACATTACACCAGAGCAGAAGGTATTTCATTAAAAAATACAGGAAATACACACAGCCTACAGCAAAACAGGAAGCATACACCTCATGTCAACTGTAAATTCCCTCTAAATCCCTTCACATGGGTAAATCTCCTGCAGACAAAGAGAGCTTACCGAGATTACAATTACACAAACACCGCACTGTGAAAAATTAACTTCAGGGTGCCTGGCACCAACTACAATTCCTGAACTTCCAATCGACTCTAGGGTTTGAAATGTAGTGCGTTCACTATCAAAATATAAGCAGACTTGAAATGTTGCCATGCATCTTTTCTTCTTGTTCCTTTTGATCCTAAATGTTTGTTAATGGTGACAAAATCTTGTCTTTATGGTTCTATTGCTGAAATCCAGCATATGGGTTGATGTTTAAGAGACGGACTGAAAGGTTTCCAGCAGAACAGGTGTTATCTCTGTGATGAGAAGTGAAGTGAGAGGGGTCGTGTCACGCGTCTCTGAGGGAGAGGGGCATTTCAAGCCCTTGCTGAGGTCTGAGCCACCATCTGTCTGGACCCTCTGCCGCTGTGGCAGCCAATGGCTAAATACCAGCGCCAGCCCCTAATCACTGCGGCCTGACAGTCCATCAACTCAATCCAGCCCTCCCAGAGTCTCCCTTCATCTACAGTTATGCCTGAAGTTGCAAACCCCTGCCACATCCCTGAACAGCTGGAGGGATCAGTGATGAGTTTTTTCGCCAAACGAACCCGTGTTAATAGCATCCCATTTAATTAAAGCAGCTTTTAGCACCGCGCCATCACCCGCAGCCCACCTCTCTATCCACTAATCTGATCAATAATT
The DNA here is from genome assembly GCA_036877625.1 of Ambastaia sidthimunki. NCBI lineage: Eukaryota > Metazoa > Chordata > Actinopteri > Cypriniformes > Botiidae > Ambastaia > Ambastaia sidthimunki. Next base: position 2,587 of record JAZGTK010009029.1, on the reverse strand, counting down.
CATCCTCTTTCCTTCCTTTACGACCGAAATAAATGTTTATTTTCCGCCCGACCAGGAGTGTTTTCAAACAAGGGCTTTCGTGCGTGCCAAAGCGCTCTCGTGTTTCCAGACGAAACTCAGCCGGCACTCTGCGCCAAGGCATTTTCTGCTGAATTTCAGTAATTCTCCTGGTCTACACCGTGATAACGAAGAGACTATTCATTGTGTCTCCCTTATCAGCTCGAACCATCACTGAGACAACAAGGAGAAGAGGGTTTTTACATCTGCCACACATCATAATTATCTCTGAACTGCTTTAATTTGGCACGTGCGCCATCAGTCACAACCTTGTACAGAGGCGTCAATTAAGCGGGGAATACTTGAAATGAAGAAATATCGTCAGGGCTGGTGTTTAACAGGAGGGGGGTTCCCAAACTCACCATGTCTAATTCTGCCTCCTTTTTGAAAACTGAATATGCCTCTTCATATCCATTGGAACGAAGGTAATCAGCTATCGCTCGGTTTCTGAAAGACAAAAAAATGTATTAGTTCTCTTGATAACCAGACGTTACGACTGTGGAATAAGAAAAGCACTTTGGTTAGAGCTTTTGACTCAACTGAAAGAACACGTCTTCACACACACGACAGAATCAGAATTTAAATGGTCAATTAGGATTGAGGGGAAAAAAGGTGATTTATATTCAGATAATTTTTTCAGAAATTCCCTGCCTACATGCATTTCAGTACTAGCTTGTAACTGTACTAAAAAAAAAAAAACTATATA
>JAZGTK010009028.1:0-17661 GCA_036877625.1 Ambastaia sidthimunki | reverse complement strand
GTTTATGCAGAACAAGAATAAAACTGGCTTGTATTGGCATTCAACCTCACGTGCCATGTTTGTGTCCTGCATAGACTTTCTTCAGTGTGAGTGTGTGTGGTGTTTCCATTGTAGTGTGAGCTTGTGGCAGTCGGGGGATTGTGGTGTTCATCCACATAATGTCATGACACTTACCTCACCTCATTTCCATGTAAATGAGTAACTATCCAGGTTGTGGAATATTGACATGAATATTGAAAACTGGGAGAAGATGGCAAGTCAATGTAGTGATGAAGGGTTCCATCTCCATTTATCAAGTAACTGCAGTCGAGTGAAATTTTTAAACGAACATGATTTTTTTCCCTTTGGATGAAATATGATGATCGATGTGTTGATTTGTGTTTAAGGTGTAATTGAGGGATGGACTGCAATATGCTAATTGGCTAATTCTAACTAGTGCCTGTGTGCTGCCTAGACTTGCTAAATACATTTAGCTATCAGACTGCAGTAAACTTAAAAAACTGTTCATTGTGTGATTTTTACCTTTAGTCAGCTTGACGAAACTGCGGGTACATGTTCATTACTTATGACCAAAAGGCTCTCAAATTCAACCTCAGGAGTCCCAAGGTTATGAATTTGCAGGTTGATACTGACAGCACCACATCTCTTAGACTACAAATAATCTCCTGGTCTATGAAGGAACAGCAGGTTTGTCAGGTCCGACCCTGTCAAAGCCGGAGCAATTCAGAGCTTGTCAGGAGCCTCACAACCACCTTTTGGATACAGACTGTCAGATGTTACTGACAATCTGTTGAATTAGGTAAATTGAAGAGGCTTGCCAAATAACAAAAGCTCTCTAAAGGCTGGAGGAGGAACATAAAATCAAATAAAGTATTTGTTTGGGAAGCACATTTGTGGCCCTAAAGTCATTTGATGATTCCCGTAGTCATTTTCTAGATTTATGCTGCGTAGTTTCTCTAAAGGTTGTAAAAATAACCCCTAATTTGTAGTAAAGCTGGTAAAACGGAGTGGAAAGTAAACTCCACCACTCTTCTGACACAAACAAGAAAATGATTGGTGACTACAAGTGAGTGTGGCAGGCTGGAACCAGCACCTGCTCTAGCCCCCAATGTATGGTTTTCTTGGAAAGACAGGGAGATTTCTGCATGAACTGTAACATTACAGACAGTAGTATCCCCCCGGGACATGTGTTAGCAGAAAACATGCTTGAGGGCCGCTCAGCTGGGCTGCAAACTCCATTGCATTGCTTCCCCTGTACCTGGCAAATGGGCCCTTGAGGGACCTTTTCCCCCAGGATGTGGGGTGTTAGAGAAGTGTATCTGTCCTCTTATCACCACCTTTATCTGGGGTTGGGGTTGGAGCTCAGCCATCTACTGACAGGTAGAAATGAAGCCATATGTCTGAGGACACAGTGACCCTCAACACATGTGAGTGAGACGACTGTCTTTTGTCCCTGTATCCGAGCAGTGCTTGTTTTTGCAATTTGAGGAGCCTTGCTGGCTAACCTATAAATAACAGTGCCAGACAGATATAGAGAGAATTCAACAATAGATGGTTTATCGACAGAGATGCCACTGAAGTATTTTATCATGTGAGTTTGTTCTGTGTTTTGTGCAGTGGGTTGTTGATTATTGATTTTAAAGGGGGGTTATTTTAGTAGAAGTGGCTGATCTGTAATTTAGCTGTGTCCTGATAAACAGCAACAGCAGCGGGGGGGCAGGGGGGGGKYTGGGGGGTGGTGGTGGTGCATGTTCTTGATTAAGAACCGTATTGAGGCAGATCTAGTAAAATTGGAAATTGAAATTGATTGTTGAGTTTTAAACCCAGCTGATGTTGAAATGGCTCTAGTGATGGCTACAAAGTGATCTTGGGATTGTCAGTTTTGAATCCGATTTATTTTCAATAAATTTTCTGGTTTATTTTCAATCCATGGCTTCAAGAGGGTTAAGGTTTGGCTGGTTAGATATGGACTATTATGCGGGTGTGAAGGCACCTCTGTCTGTTATGGCCAACCTAAAGAAGCTATGTATTTTTTACAAGCAGTTAATAAATAGTAAACTGGTATTTCACCAGATTATTTTAAGGGCTTTAAAAGACAAACCATCTGCTGCCTTTGACCTAGTGTCAGATAAGAGCTCGGGACTGTGCATGTTCTTATGGTGCCATCAGCCAATCAGCATGTCAGGATTTCATTTTTCTAGAGTGATTAGTCACATGCCATGAGTCACCATAAGTAAAGATGGTAGCAGGCAGGTTACAAACTTCCAAAGGTTATTAGGTTTCAGTATATAGGTTTCCTGTATAAAAGAGTGCTGTCAAACTAAAGCTTTATGAATGAACACTGAATTCATTTTACATCATAGTTGGTTCATTAGTTGATGTGGTGGCGTTTTTCTGTTTGAAAACATTGAAAGTGGTCTGTAGTTTGGTCTATATAAACTTTGGTACAGTTCTTAGTTGGTCTGAAAGCATCTGCTTGTGTATAAGCAGAATAAATTTATTGCTAATAAATTGCTTTCGGAGAGCAGCTAGTTTTTTTTGCAATCTTTTGCGGTGCATCCAAAACAGCAGACAAATGCAAATGCTGTCCTGTGCTTGTCAAGTTTTGATGCTAAATCCAAAGGGACAAATGCTAGAAGGGAATTTTACTCCTAGGAAAAAATTTTACCTATGTTACAGTAGTAAACATCTGCTGCAAGTACTCATGGTACTACACCACCTTGATAACACAAGCATATGATCATTTTGACATGTGATAAAAGTAGCTTGTCAAATAAGGCCCGTCTGGTCAGGGCGAGGGGCAGAATCAAACTCAGGTTCTGATAAATCAATCAGACTGATAGTAAAAGCAGCCCAGGCTGACCCAGGTTTACCACACTGTCACACACTAAATGTAACCACCTTGCCTTGTTTCATGTTTTTTCTGAATTCCCAAAAATGCACCTGCTGTGGAAGACCCAATACTTATATAAGCACTTCCTAAAACTTGAAACTAAAGCTGCTTTCCCCAGAGTGAATCCAGCATCTGTTTGTTCCACTTATCTGGACGGTAAAATGTGGTTCATATTTTAGTTTGTGACCTCTAACTCTTTGGGGCATGTCTGAGGTCTCATAATCTATTGCAGCTTGCTGAAGACACAGGACTAAATATAGCTACTGCACTGCACCTTGTGTGTAAGCTGGCATGTTAGTGCAACGTTCTTTAACAACAGGACTGTATTAACAACCTAAATCTAAAGCAAACATTGAAGTGAAGCCTCGCTGTTGATGTGAAATTGTCGTAACAACAGCTGAACTTTTGAAAAACTGTACACAAAGCATCTCACGTGGAAACTTATTGCTAACCTGTCTGTAAAGAAGGCGGCCTGATAACTTAGTCATTCACCACGCAAGATACACAAATAAAGCACATTGTGTCTCGCCCACTTATCATTTGCCTGTCAAACCAACCAATCATCATTAGAAAACGGCTGCTACAAGAATGTGCTATGAATATAATAGCTCAGGAGAGAATTTCTAATTATCCACTAATGGCAATATTTTACATAGTTAAAGATGTCTTTGGGTTTCTTGGTAATGTAACTTTCAGAATTCAAGCTGTGCCAGTGTTAATTGTCTCTCTATGATGACAAACTGGTTTATTTTCCATTAGGGGATGATGATAACATCAGGGGAGCATTTAACATGCTTGCTTTCCCTTCAGATTTCTGCCAGGACGTTGAAAACCCCTGGATGGGTGATAAAAGGGTGCGGTAGGGAAATGAATGACAAATAACCTCAAATCCTCAATGTTCTTCTCAATGTATGTCGACTGTTTGTGTGTGTGTGTCCACTGCAGCGATACACCCATTTATCAAATCCTTCAAACACATCCTGGCTGTTAATGTGTGCTAGTCTCGACTCTGTCTAAGTACATTCCTCACTAGAGGCCACGKATTGCCTGTTTTCCTCAGGGAGGTTATTACAGACAAGGTCAAAGGTGACCCGTGTCTTGCTTCAGAACAGCATCATGATCCATTTACTGTCTCGCTGATATTGTTCTGGAACAATCCACACAGAAGATCAGAAAAGAAAGCAATGCCTTCATCACAAAATGTGCATTTTTGTCACTGTCATTTTTGTCACTACTACATTTTTTGTAAATGGACACATTATTGGGTTGTCTGACTACTAAATAAAATGGCTAAGATGGCTAGGAGTTTTAAATACAAAATAATAAATAAAATACTAAATTTGAATTTCAATCACATGGTGTAATAATTGAGATGGTCTATAGTTGATGTAAACTAGGAGAGGGTTTCAATTTGTTTACTGTATTTTAATGTGCATTACTCTCAGCATATAAAAACCCTCTTTTGAAAATGTGCCTCTTTAAGTTCTGCAGTGTGATTTAAAATACTAAAAAATGGTGTCTTAAGGCCTTTGCATTCAGTTCTACAGTAGTAGAAACAGAGCTATTTTGTTAATTTAGACTACCTAGTCAGCTCATCTCTAGTTATGACAACCAGACCTGTAACCAAGATGTTTTAAATTTAAGCACATAATGACACAGTATTCTTTATTTGTTTCCATTAATAACAAACCCATCAATCAAACACTCGCTGGGAAGTCCTTGGGAGGAATTTTTATAGGGAGTATAAAATGAGTCGATTGGCTAAGGCAGAACATAGCAAGACTCAGGCAAACAGAGTGATGAGTTGATCTACACCCTTAATTTCCACCATATGGCCTTGAGTGTAAAAATTATAGCTTGATCTCAAACAAGTGCTTCCTCAGGCCAGTAAACCTAAAGGCTTGTGGGATACCAGTCAAGTCTACTCCAGATGAACTGGAATCAGTTATTAGCCAGCTAGCTTCTTAAAGTATAACTCCGTCTGTTGAAATTCTCCCTAGTGTGGAAGCAAAAACTGGTGCCTCTGAGCTCCACTATGAGGTTTTGTTTCAGATAAACACTTAATCCGCTGTCTGATTTATACAGCTTTAGCATCAACTCTATTGTCCTTGTTTCAGGCACATCTCGATCGCTTAGCGTTAGCACAGCGTTTGTTAAAAACCAATGCAGGGCCCGTTTGCGTGACAACCACCTCAGGTGGCTTAAGTGGATTTGTGATGAGTTTAATGTTCAATTATCTCCAAAATCTTATAAAACAGCAGTGAATTAAGGAGATCTAAAACAGACAGAGCTGTGTAAGTGAGAAAAGTTTAAAAAAGTAAAAAGAAAGTCTGAAATGAGGTGCTTGTAACCTGATTTAGGAGGTCATACAGGGTCGCTGAGGGCAACAGAAAGAATTGCAAATCATTAGTGTCACATAATTGAATATTTTCCCCCTTTTGTTAAAAGGGCTTTCATTTAAAGGCAATTTCCTTTTAAACTTTGGTGTTTTTAATACGATTAGCTGCTATAATTTAAAGTGTATTCCCCACAGATAAACAGGCTGGTCACTGTGGGGTTTAAATGTAAGAGGATGACTATGGTTTGTTTTGTATATCCATTGTATGAATGGAATCTGAAGGTCTGCTGAAGCTGCTATAGCTAATAAAAAAAAACCTAAAACATTTTAAAAGACAACGTAAAACACCCTTGAGTAAAGGACGACGGTTTTCTATACTCCAACACAAATGCTTATCTAAAGGATGCTGAGACGTATACAACCTCTCTCTGGTGAAACAGGAATACTGAGAATGTGTGTACTTTTGCATTTGTTCGACTGTATTGTTTTGCTTCTGGTTTTATTTCTCCTCCTGGCCTTCAGCTTCATCTGCTGAGACAGTTACGCCTTACGCTTCACTTTGTGTGCATGAGTTTCTGTGTGTGGACACTTTTGTGAGTGTCCCTGTAGCTTAAACAGCAGAGCTCATAGTGCTACCAAAGCCAAGGTCACAGGTTTGAATTCCATGAAACGCATCACATCAAATGTGTTTCTTGAATGTAGTGTAAGCAAAGTAAAAGCTAGATTTCTCGCTCTCTAGATTTCCCTGTATGGCTGTTTTAAAAAAAATATTTGGACACTTATTGAGGTCAGTGTGTATGAAGTTATTTCTTCTCAAAGTTCACACAGGTGCTGTAGGAAAGTAACAACAGATGTAGTTTATTAAAGCAGATTAACTGTGGATATGTTTTATTGAGGGGGTCTCACTTGATTTTATGCATGTGCAAGCTGGGATATGAACAGGATATGATGTCACACTCTAGTGCTTCTGTTTTCAATAAATAATAAAACTGTTTTTAATTATTTTAAAGGGTGCTGCAAACAATTACAGCCATTTTGCCTTTGGTAGACTTGGCCACTGATTTGGAGCACCCCTATCCCATCAACCACACAGTCTCTTTCCCAAACTCCAGCCCTCCAAAAACATGCCAGCAAAATCCATTTTCAGCCAGCCTGACTCACAGGCATAGAATGTTTCTGATTCAGATGTGTTTTGCTGTTTATGGTCTACACCTGTCACAGAGACTCAAATCAGATATTCATGGTATTTAAAAAACTGACTTACTGCATATCTATGTTCCTGCAATACTAAAAACTATGCAGATTTAAATTTGAAATTATTTACCCATGAGTCTTTGTGAGAGGTTTCACATCCTCTATTGACCAAACACCTTTTGTTCTTGAAATGTGTGCTTGTGCATCTGTTTACCACCTGGTTGGCATTCTGGCATTTTTAAGTGTCTAAATGGGGTCTAAATATGTTTTGGGGCTGTTTTGGATTCAGCTGAACCATCACCATCTCACATACCACAGAAATGTCCTTGAATCAGTAGCTCATGTGGTCAGATGACTGGCTAGAGTGACCCGTGGGTCAAGTCAATAGTCCTCACACATAGCTTACAGCAACAGGTGCTACTGGTGGCTCCGAAAGCTCAGCCACGTCACGGCTGCGGAAAACACCTTAGCTGCACACCTTAGACTGTGTAAATCTCCACTGAATCCTGACAAGATACACAGCCACTATTTTCAGGGTTGTATCAGCCAGTTTTCTTGTCCTTGTGGGCAAGTGATCTGTTTTGTGTTGTTACTCTACCTGCTCTGAAAGCTGTCATTGGCTAAATTTCTAAATGGAATAAAAATTTGTGGGCGATTACTTAAATTGGTAACAATTTACCTAGATTTCTGAAGAAAATGTGAGTAGTGTTTGCTGTATGGGGCCAGAATATTTCAACATTGTTACTAAATGTTAACTAAAGAAAACAGCGTGTAAGCTACTGGTTTTGACAAAATGTTAATTGCTGCAGTATTTCTATTCCTGTTTTTATATAAAAATTAATTATTTAAAAAAATAAGATTTAATGATTCAATGACTCACTCATAAAGACTTGACATGTTTCATTACTGAATGATTCAGTTTTTTTGAATTCACTGACAAATCAGCCGAATGATTCAAATGGCAAATCGGAACCGGTGGACCGGGACCAGGAACCAGCAGTGAAATGTAAGACTGGTTCATAAATTGGCCTGGATGATAAATTCAATCTGCAGGGAATCCAACCATGTCCCTAAGTGGGTTCAGTGTGTATCAGATTGTAGTCTAGTTTCGCCAGAGGAATTAAGTGGTGTGTTCAGAAAACACCACAGGGAAGGAGTAACTCAGGCTGCTTTTCCCCTTGTGTTTTCCCCCGTTGAGTCTTGTGTGTGTAGAAAGAGATGAACTCAGGACTGTTTTCTAATACCTTTCTTATTTAACAAGTCTGCTGAATGGGACATGTTTGTTCAACTTACGAAATGATTTTTCAACAACTAGTCTGTTTTGTTTTCTGGCTAACAGCCTGGTTTGGTCCCATGGCAAAGGAAGCATGTAAAAATTGCAGAGTAAAGGGTATAATGAGACTGACTTCTGTTTTATACTGGAATTCCACCTTTCACTCTGCAATCCTGCCAGTTTAATGTCAGCAATCTCTCAACATTTCAGTCTGTCTGACTTACTGTTACCCAACGTCAATGTCTAAGTATTTGTTTCATTGTTATTTATTAGACACATCCGAACCAACTTACCATGTATTCACAAAAAACCTGAAGAATTTATATAAAAGGTTTTAAATAGATTGTAGATCCCATGGTCCAAAGACTGTAGGTCAGGTGAACTGGAGGCTGATTTGCCTGTAGGTGTGAGAGAGAGTGAATGTGTTCATGTGTGTGTGTGTGTGTGTGTTAGCCTTGTGATGGTCTGGCTACCTTTCTAGAGTGTTTCTCTGCCTTCTGCTCAACATACACTGGAATTTTGTTTATCAAAAAAGCTGTTTTGATAAACAAAATTTATCAATTCTGTATAGGATAAGTGTTATAGAAATTGCACGTGGCACTATGGACATTTGAGATTTATTTGGGTTGTTCACATACACGTCAGAATTCTTGTGCAGACATGTTGCCTGAGGGATCATTAAAGGTTGTGTCAGGCCACATGAGTCTGTCTATGGAGATATGAACACCTGCATTTCTCACCTGCATCATCAACATTACACTCTCCGTTAATGCAGCATTGGACCTACCAGCAACAGCAAGGACCACTGTTGCCTTTACAAAAGAAGAAACTTTCTTAGGGTTTCACACATATTGAAAATGAAACCTCAGGAGATCAATAAGTCCTGCTAGTAGGTCTTGTACTCCATTTTAGTAGTTTCCTCACCTTTGTCACTTGTCAGCGGTCACTGCAGCTTGTGTTTCCAGTAATCTCCAGCTCTAGTTGAAAGTCAATGACTTACAGTCAGTTTGTCACTGTGCAAGCAACTGCCCCTTGAATTGCTACAGTGGCGTGTGCTCTACCATTGAGCTAAAGAAACCCTTCTTTGGGATTGTAGGCTCACCTTGTTTCAGAGAAACCATCTGATTTGTTTTGTTAGCATATCAGTTTTAAAATGAAGCCTAACATTAACTCAAACCCATGCAATGTTTTTCACGTTTTCGTCTCGTTTGTTTCCAGAAAGGGTAATTACGTCTGCTGTCTATGACCTTTAATTGCGTTTGAACTATTTCTGAAATGAGCCCGTCTTCATGTGTGGGATAATTGGCAGCTACAGAGCTGTAACAGAGCCATCTGAAGCGTGGTTACAGTGCAGGTCCACCGGTCTGGTTGCGGGACTCGGCTGCTTGTGGTAATTACCGGAAATGATTTGTCTTGACGCAATTCCTCTGTTCTTTTGTTGCCTCTCTCAGCAGTGGAAGTGGCTACAGCTCCACTGGTCTTCCAGCCCATAATTAGCAGTCTACAGGTGCAACAATAGCTCCTTTGGAGGGCCAAAGGAATGATTGACGCTAATGAATTTGGTACAATAATGTAATCAGTAACGAACACAGTCATGCGAGTGTGTGTGTGAGTGTGTGTATGGGGCTGTTTTTCTTCGGTTTGAATTCTGATTGAGCAGGAATACTCACTCCACCATCCCTAGTTTACCTTTACACAAACACCTTTTTTGCTCTCCTATTCTGTCTTCTTGCTTTCATCTTTGCCTTCTCTTTTACATAAACGTCTCTCCTGTGTTTGCTCTGTCTGAGAGCTGGGTACACTTTGGTGTCCTATTGTCCCGTTACTTTGGAAAAGCAGTAGAGACACAAATCTCATGTTTGTTTGCTGTGAGAACCATTTGATATGTCAGATAAACTTAAACAGAACATAAAATTAGCATGGCATGAAAAATAGATCGTTTGATCAGTTGCTGTATCCTCCACCTCATATAAGGACATTAGTCTGTTTACTTTATTGACTGTGTTCCCAGATTGAATCATAAAACAATGACTTGATGTAATATGTTGCATAGATTTAATTTGAATTGAAAATGAATTACAAACTGAGTACCACAAACTTTTTTGCATGAAACTCTGTTTCTCCACATTATTGTAAGACTATTATTGTGAAAACGGATCTATTGAAATAAACTGATTTGATTAGTTATTGTAAAAATAAATATATTCATAACTATAGACCAACATTTGGTCCAAACGTAGGCAGGTCCTACTGAATGACAGCTTTATTTAACATTAATCTGCAGCCCTATTTCTCATTCTGGAATATTTAAATGTTTATTTAATGTTGATTGCCTGAAATGAAGAGAATCCCAAATTCTGGCAAACGGTAAAATTTTTAAACCTTATATAAGATTTATGGAAAATAAAACGGCTCATGTAATATTTAGTTTGGGCTCCTAATGTTGACCAACATTTTCTGAAGGTTACGCATCTCTTTTTATTGACCACTAAAAACTAAAAACACATCAACTTTAAAAGCACCAGTTTAAAATTGAGCTTCAGGCCGTTTTGTAACCTGTTTGTGAAAAACTGGCATTTGCTGTCTGAACTTTCTATGCATCTGTAAAGGACAATCAATGTGTACGTAAGTGTGTGTCTCTGTGCTAAAAGTGTCTTTCTTTTACAGCACTGTAACATTGTACTCACAGTAGGTGCTCTAAACTGCGTTTGACCCCCAGAGTCTGGTTTGTTGGACCAGTGTGATCTCTCCCAACTGCCTGGGTGTGGTTTGTTTAACTGTGCTCTGGCCCGCTTATAGAGGTGATCACAAGAACCATCCCAGAGCACAGAACAGCTACCGTTATGACAACAAACACCTTCTGTTTACTTGAATAAAACATATTTTAATTGTTTTAATTAACTTGATTTTGCTTGGTACAACCATGGCAACCATGCCTAGTTGAGTACAGAATCTGCACAAATCAGTGTTTTCTATAAATAAACCTGCTCTTTCATACCAAATAACAATTACAGCTAAGTAAATGTTTTCATTTCTGCTTTTTACAGTATTATTAAAGGAAAATCATTCCACTTCTTTTAAGAAAACCATTTGGAGTGTAAACTCAGCGTATATTTATTTAACTTGAAGTTCAGATGTTAGGAAGTCCTCCAGGTTGAGTCAAACTGCTCCTATGGCATTTTTTTCACCATGTCACCAGAAACAGACCCAGAAATTTAACATTTTATTCTGAGCTTGCTTAGCGTAGCTGTTGGAAAGAAGCAACCCTGCACTTTGTGGCCACTTTAGGATCTCATTTTGACTCCATAGCTGAGCTTTAAACCTTCAATGATGGAATACTTCATAGACCTCACACTAGTCATATAAACATACACTCATTCTAATAATATGATATTAAAAAAATGTCATTTACAAATATGAATACACATAGCTTACACCTGTGTTTATGGTGCCAACGTTGATTATTTTGCAAGTCCTGTATTTTATGAATTTTGTGGAGCTCTTTAATTACAGTTTCCATAATTCGTACCCAAAATTACAAGGAGAACTTCCCTCTAATCAAGGTGTATACACATTACAATAATATGTTACACCACTGGCCTGAATAAAGATCATAACATCATTAAATCTGTCATATTTACCCTTCTGTCAAGCATCTTCCACTGTTATGTCAGCTTTAAAGCCAACATTAAATCAACATGATCCTGTTTGCTTCCTAAACGCATGTTCCTGGTATTTTTGTGTATTATTTGTTTGTGGACATTATTACAAATGTTTGTCTTCTTAATCTTTCATCAGCGTGTAATAACTTTTCTCTGCCTCTGAAACTACTTAGTTTTTGGTTAGCATCACATAGCTATCTTTCTTTATCAGTTGCTACCCTTCAACCTCCTGTCACTATTCTGGTACATAACACCCACTTTTTACCATCCTATCAATTCCTGAAGCACTCAACTATATCCTGCCCTACATTTTAAATATCTTTCACTCTGAGATACGTTAGCATTAAATACCTTTGAAGAAACTTTATTTTTTGAGAATAATGTGCCCTTATAAAGAAAAAGACCAGGAACATTTATTCAGCAAGTAAATAAAGTCTGTTTTGCTTGTATTGTTTATAAGGATGCACTCACATGCATCTCTCATGCAACCACACAGTACCACATATTTTCTGTTTTGGCTTGACTTCGTCTTTAATATGCAGATCTGTTGTTTTGTGGTGTCTTGGTTTGGGCTTGAGGGTGTACGGTGGGATAAACAGAGCAGAATATGTATGTTTCTTCCAAGGAGACAAGGAACATAATTGAGAGTATAGAACATGATTGAGAGTATAGAACATGATTGAGAGTATAGAACATGATTGAGAGTATTGAACATAATTTTGAGTAGAAGAAGTAGAAGTAGTATTTGTGTGGTCTCCCGTGAGCTCATTGTGTTCTCATTAAGATCCTGTGAGGTATGTAACAAGGAAATACAGGTCAAAAGTCAGGTGAGAGCACTACGACTGGCTCATTATCTTATTCATGGAATAATTCTAAAACCTGGATGAATATACATTACAGAAGAAAACCCAAACACAGAGAAGAGACTTTGCCTTCCTGTTTTAGACATCCAGCACTTACCATTGGTGTGCAGGAAGTGGCACCGGTGGGCAGGGAGGGGCTGTACTGGCACAGATAACTCCAATGACTGAAAACAAGAGGAGTGTGGAGATGGAGTGACAATAACGGACGAACCCAGGAAAGAAAACTTGCCTTGAGACGTTGGTGGCATGAAATTGCAGACAGAATAAATAGATATGAGAAGGAAGCATGGCACTTGACATGTTATTCAGACAGGTTACTTTCCTCATGTATGGCAGACAAAAGCATAAAATAGAATATGGACAAATTTTTGAGTGAAATTTCGAAAAGACTGCTGGCTAATAATAGTGAATAAATGATGCATTGTTGAAACTTTATATAAACCAGACAGCAGACGAAAGGAAGGACACAGAGGAGGGAGAAAGTTTAGATGTGATAAATGCATGCGAACAAGCCGGTCAGTCTCCATGAAAGTCTGATGCTGTGACTATGATATTGTTCTAATTGATATTAGATTAGTGTATGAATAGAACAGGCAAAGGATAATAACCAAGACAAAGACAAATATCTTGTAGAGTCATCAATGCCTCCGATACTTGTGGCATTAAAACACAACAACAGTATTGATCACTGGAGCATCGCTCCTTGCATTTATTGAAAATGGCAATAATTGTTTACACATTGCATGGAAGACTTTGACCTGTGCAATACTGTGGAAGCTGTTGCTGTAGTTGGCACTGCTGGGATGTGGCAGACCTAATTTACCATATTTGGCTCCAGCGTGTTTTTGAGGGGCTGCCAGTGTGGTATTGACCGGGGTTGCACTGGCGAGGTCTGCTTTTTTGTTTAGATTTTGTTTACAGATTGTCTGCTGTTTATAAAGACGGCATTGTACTTAGTTTCATGCGGTGCTGGGCAAATTCCTATTTTAAGCAAACCAGAACTCCAAAGTTTTAGTGGAATGTCTATTGGTTACAGAACATGCGTAAACTGTTGATCACGGAGCATTTATTGCAAATTCATTGCAATGATTGTCTGCATTGCACGGAAATTGTAATGTTATAGAAGCCATTATTGTTGTTGGCACTGCTTGGATGTGATAGATCTAATTTAAAGTATATTTGGTCTGGAGTGTTTACTGGTGGCTGGCAATATGGTATTGATTTGGATCACATTCTTTTTCGGTCAGATCTCGTTTACAGTTTGTCTACTGCTGTGTTGTACCAGGACTCAAAATTTTCCATGGAATTGCCACATTCGAGTTTTGACATTTGTGCTGTCAGTTGAAATTACAGAGAACAGTTTGGTTTTTAGACACATTTAAAAGGAACAGTACAATCGAGTCCGGTCTTGCTGGTGCTTCAAACTTATGCAATGTTTTCAGAGAAGATGTGGAGTGGACTGCAAAGGTTCAGAGACCCTGCGTGTGGGAACTTGCCAGAGCAGCAGAACGCTGCAGCCGTTAAAAATGACAGCAATGCAAAGCAAGGTCCAAAAAGCTGGGCTGGAGTTTCTCACTGCTTTTGTTGTTGTTATGACTGCTTTCTAAAGCTCTGGAATCCCTAATCAGGGACACAAGGTACTTTGTAGAGCTTGCTTTTTTCAAATTGGTATGTGCAAACATCAAAGACGAGATTTTGCTTTTTCTCCCAAAACACAACAAATACTCATTTGCATACACAAACACACACAGTCATAAGCGAACTTCGCTGCTTTTAGTTCCTGCACCCTCACTACCTCATTACCTACATTTTATAATTAGTGTTGCCTCTTAATTGGCCTCCATGCGGTGTGTTGCATGCTAAAACCCGTAACTGAGTGTTCTACTTGCTTGTGTCGCTGCCCTGCCATGACCTAATTATTAAGAGCTCTTATAAATGTGCCTAAGAATTCAGAGTAAGTGAATGTGTGCCATGAAACTTCACTAAGAAAAATGTTGCTCATTACAAATTTACCGCAATCTAATTTGGAAAACCATTGGCGGGCGAGACGGAGACAATTTGTGGATTGATGAGTTTGTTTTGGAGTGTGTGCAAAGGTGTTAGGTGTGTACTGATGTTTGTGTGTGTGTGTCGTGCTCATTTGTTTTGACCTCGGGTTCAATTGACCAGACTATTATCAGTGCTTGTAGCGGTTTCCTGCTGAGCAGCAGGACAGCGTGTATAAATCAATGTGAGCAATTGAACTTTAAACGGCAGATGGGGACAGAAAGATGGTAATGTCAAGTTTCCCCCAAAATTGTTGTAACATTTATTTGGGTCAGAGCACTGGCCATCTTCAGCTGTGCCTCTGCAGACCGCTGGAAGGGCATCTAACAGTCCTCAAATAAACTCCTCGCCTCTGGTTCTTAAATATACTCGAAACTCCAAACCTTTAGTTTGTGATGCATGGTTAAGTGCATGCATGCATTCTTCCTCGTCTTTAGTGTGTACACTTGTACACTCCTTGTGTGCGGTTGACAGTGAATTCTACAGACATTTTCAGACAACAATTAATTTAAAATTAGTGTCATGTCTCTAGTTTTAAATCTGCAGGAATACTATCAACCATAATACGCATTATGCTGACATGTTAATACACTCCTTGGCTCCTGAACACAAAGTGTAAGTTCTTTCCATCCCAGTAGAAACGGAACAGCGACTGGAGCCACAGAGGTGCACTTTCAAAACTTTCCACATTTGTCCTGATTTACACTGACAGAAAGAAAGGAACATTGACTTTTTCCGTGAAGATCTTCATAGACATCCAGATCCAATTCTGTGGAGGAGAGGAGAGGACAAGAAAAGAGCAAAACATTGACCCATTTTTGGCCCCTCCACTCATTCAATGGAAAGTTCTTCCCCATAGTCGATGCAGTTAAAAAGTAATAATATGTATGAGGCTCAATGTGAAAGGGGCACAAATAGCCCTGTCAAAAATGTCGGCATCAAGGAATGAATATGCTATGCAAACAGCCTCTGTCAGTGGTGGCAACAACACGCAGCCTCATTTATCGCAAGTGCATGTGGCAGCGATTTTTTTCTTTGTGTAATAAGAAGATCAACAATAGCCGGAGCAAGCTTAACTTCTTTTTATTTGCGATTGCATACAAAACTCTGATTTAATGAGTCTTCTAAGGAAATATTTTAGTCCATTTTAGCTTAAAGGGACTGTTAGCCCAAAAATGAAAACTTATTTACTCACCTTTGTTTTTTAAACCCAAACTTATTTTCTGTGGAATAAAAGGAAAAAAGATATTTTGAAGAAAGTTGATGCTGCTCTTTTTTCCAAACAATGACAATCAATTGTGGCAAAGAAAGTCATTTTTAATATTCAAACATCTTGTTTTTTGAATAAAATATATATTTTCAGATAAGCACAGGTGGCAAAGCTCTGTAGAGAAAGTCATACGTTTGTTGAAAATGATTTGGTTATAGAAATGGTTGCATTTCAGGAAGCTGTGGAGCAGAATTGGGAAAGGCGGCAGAATATAAAGGCACATATGAGCAAAATAAGCAGAAATTAATAATTTTATGTCACTGTAAAGGTATATATCACAGTATGTTTTTGTTGCTGGAAATAACTGTAAAATGTATGCATGGTTGTGGACTCCAGTCAAATTACTTGAACTCACTTGCAACTCAGCTTGACGTAATCAAAGAAGACTTACGACTTGACTTAAACTTAAGCAACAGTGACTCATGACTTGACTTGCACTTGAGCGCAGTGACTTGGCAGGTCATGTTATATCTTCTAAAACCAAACACGAGAGTTACATGAGACCAAGAGTCACTGCAGTATCTGATCACACAGGTCTGACCGGAGATGGGCTCACTCTGCACGTACTTGTCAAATATCAAAACTATATATCACCCCAGTGATTTCATCTAAATAATTTTTATTTTAGCTTTCAGACATTTAAATGTACATGGACTATGTGACTGTGCACTAAGCAAGGTCCATGCAGAAATAGTTTACTGAGTCTGGTGTGGAAGTTTAATTGGTCTGCACAAAGCCCAAACCTGGACCCCATTGAACAGCTTTGGGATAAATTGGAACGTCAGCTGAGAGCCAGTTCCCTTCACTTAACATCAGTGCCTGACCTCACTGATGCTCTTGTGTTTAAATGGGAGAAAATCACCGGCAGCCATGGTTCCTATTATATAGTGCAGAGGCTTCCCAGAGGAGTGGAAGCCAAGAGGGAGGACCAAAACCTATTAATGACGCTCTTCTCTCTTCCTGATATATGTTTCTCAGAAGCGAGAATCCATGGGAAGTGGTGAGGAACTCCCAGAAAAGCGTTGCGTTATTTGTGTTTTTCTTCTGTCTTTACACTTAAAATAAATGACGATCTATTCCAGACAATTAGAGTAAAGTGAGAAAGCTCTTGGGAGCAATCAATATTAGATAGTGTGAGTCTTTGTGCGGCTGGAAAGCACTTTGTAATCAATTAGGCTCCACAAAGGCCATTTGACTCAACTCACATTCACAATACTTGGCTTTTCCCTTTTTCTCAGTGAGAACAACAGGGTTAAATAGAAATTGAGACATCTTATCAGGTTTTGTTTATTTGAATATATTTCATATAGTTTGTATACCTTTATTTTTTGTCTTATTTACAACCCAACGCCTCTATTTTACACCTTTAGTGTTGAGTGACTACACAGAAACCCTTTTGCGTAAACAAAATGTGTGTGCTGTCGAAGCCATGGAACATTCTTGTCTCAATAAAAACAGTGAGAAAATATATTACATTCCATAATCAAATTCCATCACCGGCTTTCTCAGTCCACCATCCATGCCCTGTTTTCATAATAGGACCTTTGCATGGCAATGGAAAAATGTATTAAATTCCTCTAGGTCAGCATGAAAAATGAAGACCTCTATAATAATTCACTGCTGATATTTTTTTACTTTTGAGCTTACCTAATGAAATAACCTTGAGAATGTGAAAATTTCTTATTCTTGATCTAGCTTTTTTCATTTTATATATTAAGGTCAGGCAATGGAGGATTATTGCAATTAAATGTGCAATGCTTGCAGCTGCTTTGAATGGATGTTCCAGTGTGCTCAGTGAATACATTTAGTTGCTTTTGTGTGAACATGATGGACCATTAAGGTACCTTAATACTGAACTGATTAGGACCTGAAAAGGCCTGATTGGTGCTGAAAAGTGGTACATAAATATTCGCTCCCTATGAAAACTACACGCAATACTGCATTTCATAATGCTAATAAGAACATTCTTTGTTCCTCCAGTTGTGAAGCATGATTGTCAAACGCCAAGAACTTAACTTAAATATCCTCATTGGGGTTATTGGGATGTGCATCCATGAAAGAAGTTGATAATAAGTTGACATAAAACAAGCGTGTCTTCGGATTTCTTTGTCTTCAGAAACGC
>JAZGTK010009027.1:0-17661 GCA_036877625.1 Ambastaia sidthimunki | reverse complement strand
TACATATACTGTGTGTGTTTTCATATATACACAAACTTAAATGTGATACGTGGTTCCATATTACTTCTTCCAGTTGCTTTTAGCTGCCAGATTCAAGTTAATTGAATTAATTGAAATGACTCGGGTTGGCTTGTCACTTCTGTTCTCACAAAGCTCGCTGCTTAAACAACATGCGACGGCTTCAATCTGATCTCCACAAACTCTAAATTTCCCCAGTGTCCAGAAGTACCTTGTAACACATTCTGTACACATGACCTCAGGCACTGATGTAACCCACGGCAACAACTCAAACCCTGTGAGCCGCGGTCGGTGAGCGGCGTAATCCCAGGTATCAAACTCAAATCCTAAAGCCTGGGTTTCCATTCAGTGGCACCAAAGCCTCCCACCTAACCCCTAACAACCCAGCTAACAATGTTGGGTTGTAAGAACGTATCCCTAACGTTTCCATTGAGCAACAAAAACGTTTAAAATGTTGTTTTGAAACTTCTAGGGACGTTCAAAACGTCCAGTTTTTACACTGCCTAAACGTGTTTAATTCTGTAACTTACTTAACCGTAACGTTTTTGAAACGATAAACAACTTTAAAAAAAGTTCTACTAAAGTTACCACAAGAACGTTTTAAAGAATGTTACCCAACCTTCTGAAAACATTCCATGTTGGCTGGGAACACCCATAAACCCATTCGCCCAAACTCTCTCCGCAGTCTTACCATCGACACATGCTGGACTGGCTCTGGTGGTGCCGGCAATCTGGCCCTTCCTGCAGGCACACCTGGCTGTCTGCCGGGCGATGGTCCTCCTCGGCTGACTGCTGTCCCTGTCCAGGGTCACGATTTCACAGGTACCTGCCGCCAGCTGACCTGAATGAAGGACACAAAGACAAACGTCAGATGGCCGATCAATAGCACCAGGACACCGATAAACTCGATTTTTTTTGTGCAAAATCTGATGCTGGGGTGGTTGCCAGGGTTTTGCTATGTGGTTGCTAAAATGTTCAGAGTGGTTTTAGCACATTTACATTGATTCATTTTTATCCAAAGCGACTAACAGTGAATTCACAGTATGATTTTTATCAATACTTGTGTTCCCTGGGATCGAACCCACAACCTTTGCGCTGCTAACGCAATGCTCTACCATTCGAGCTACAGGCACACCTAGCATGTTGCTATGGTGTTCTGAGTGGTTGTTTACTGCCCTATATCAAATCCCCCATAATATATCATATAATCTCTATGATGTTCTGGTCTCATGCTATCATATTTTATCGCTCATTTTATTGTCTGCCAAGTTAAAAATATTTGTCTGATAGTCTAAATAAATCTGTTTGGAAATACTAGAAGTGATGGTATAAGCACTACTTATATTTTTGTTGCCACTTTCTGAGAACAACATTTTTTTTATTTAAAGGAACAGTTTATCCAAAACTGAATGAACTGGACGGACGCGCTTTTTGGAGCTTCGAAATCTCGGGCACCATTCACTGCCATTATAAAGCTGGTAAGATCCAAAATATTATTAAATATAACGTTTTTTTTATTTTTAATATTACAATTTAATAGTCTAATTTGAAAACTCTGACTGGCTTCAGGGTGAGTAAAAATCACTTGACTTAGTTTGTGAGCTGTTCCTTTAAAAACTTTTTAAATGACGTTTTTTACAGTTTTGTTTGAATGTTGAAGTATTTTTATAAATGATGTTTATTGACGCTCGTGGCGTGTGTCTCTTGCAGCTTTGGCTAAATAAACGGGCTTTCATAGTGCTGAGCTGTTACTTTTCCTCTTAATATTGTGGAGACTGAGGCATCACCCTTGTTAGCAGACTGATGGGGCTCGAGATCTGCTGAACTGGCAGACCGCAGTCATTGTTCATCGTGCTTCTTTTATCCGGCTCCTGCATAAACAGTAATCTATAAACACGGCCTTATCAAGCCGGTGCGACATGGCGGATTCGAACCCGTGACAGTGAATCATGTCCTGGCTGTGACGTGTCAGCGGAAAAATGTTTGATGCGCCGGGGTGGGCTGCAGATCTTCCGGAGACCCGCGATAAGTCCAAACAGATGGCTAGGAGAGCAGCGTACAACGTCCTGACAGTGTGGTTATGTTAGATGATGATTAATCCCGTTTTTGCACCGGGATACTGCGGTACCCCCTTACCATCCCGCAAAGACATGCTTTATGTATATAATTAGTTCATCGTTTGCCAAGCTTTCAGCAGGCAGTCCATCACAATCGTCATAATCGTTTTCCTATTACCTTCAAGACAAAAGCATATAAATCCTATTGCTTCTGCTGGTCCTAAACAGCGTGTTTGCCATGGACAGAACACCCCCATTAGAAACCTACACTTGATTCTCATTTTTATGTTACCTTATCGTAAATCCACTACACAATCCTATATAGTTTTAACTGGACCTTTAAGGAGTCCTGTTATACTTATTTTTCTTATCTTGCTGTAAACGTTTATCTCCGACGCCCTTTTATAATGTTAGTGAGGTTATTTTGCACCAATTAAGTCATTTCGTTTTTAATTTTTGTATTTTCGACCTTGTCTCTGATCCCTGTAATTAAACCTGTTTACTGTTTATTGCTCCTGTAACTAACCTGACAGAGCGTGCCGGTACTAGTGGCAAGAGCACGGATTCGAAATTCCAGGAAACGTACAAATTAATAAAAACATATAGCCGGAATGCACTGTTCCAGCGAAGTTACTTACGGTAAAAGCACTTCTGAGAAGCGTAAAATGTTATTTTTCTAAGACGCATTTTTGGGATATTAAAAGTATCAGCTGAAATATTATAGAGATCTCATGTGATTTTTCTTTCCTGTAGGAATACATCAAGCTCTTTCGTCTTGAAACGATCAAAGAAAATTTGATTCCTGGTTATAGGATCCGTTTATTCCCTGACTACACTGCGGCTTCACTACAGGAGAGAGCCAGACTTTCTGGTATGCAATAACAAAATGCTACAGATAAGTATCGTTGCTCCAATAATATACTGTACTACAAACTGTACTTTAATAGTATTCAAGCTTTTTGACTTTAATCCTTCCCATAGTCCACAACAATATTTAAATTTCAATGATTTTGTCCTAAAAATTTAAAGTCATCTTAAAGCCCCCTAGTGGGCCCCGGCCCCCTGTTTGAGAAACACTGCTGAGCCAGGGACCCCTTACAGGGGAGACAATTTTCCAAGGACCCCCAAGAGCACAGCTCCCCTTAAATCATGTTAATTCCATGTATATGCTTTAAAATGGATCAATTTGTTTAAATTGCTTTTGGACCCTTTTTAATATTTTTCTAAAGCTTTCGTAAAATCAACAGGAGCAAAACTGGAATAGTTCTATTTAGCCCAAACATTAAAGCTAGTTAAAGATTTATTTTAATAATACAGCACAATTTTATTATTTATAGCAAACTGTTTTGTATGCCTCCTTGGTGTGGACTGCGGACCACCAGGGATGCCCGGATCCCACTTTGAGGAGCCTGACCCTAAACAGAGCCAGTTGAATCTATATTGGTGACATGATGTATAAATATGTGTGGATGGATGATCCATTACAGAATGTTCTCAAACAGCTTCAAACAGTGGCCAGTTTGGATTATTGACATGTAAAATTACCTGCGTGTTTGTACGTGCATTTAGCTCATGCGCGTGTTAAACTGATCAAACATGCATGGGCTCCAGCGCAACCGTGATGGATGTCGCATCGGCTACTTGACATAGCATCAATAAGCGCTAGTGAACGGTAAAACACATCCAAGCTGGTTTTGTTTGAGTCTGTTTGCCATGTTTACAAATATATTAAAAACTCTATTTCTCAGACACCTCCGTGTTCACGGACAGAAGTCGCAGCTTGCTCAGGCGCGTGGAGTTATCCCTCCTCTCTGCACCACATCACCAATTCATCAGGAGATATTTTCGCCCTTCGTCTCCAATTGAGGAAGAAAAGCGTTGCGGGTCTCATCAGAACCGCCAGAGAATAACAACATCTGTAGAAAAGTTCTCCACGCAACCCTTGTCGCAAGATACTCATCATAAAGACCAAGAGAGAACTTTCACTGCGGTCTATTTTGGGCTTGTGAGGTTGTTTGAGCACTTCAGTGATTATTGGAAAGTTTCAAGAGATGATTTGATATTTTTTTCTGTCTGTTTTTCTCTTCTCTAGACATCATCTCTCATTGTCTGCCTTTCTCTGGCAAAATGAAATCTCAGCTTTCCCCCGTGTTACAGAAATCACGTTCCTCTAGCGAGTGTGCACATTTGCTTGCTTTTCTCGTCTTTAGAGCCTTTGAATTTGAATAAATCTTTGAATAAAGTTAAATCATTGATTTGACAGAGCAAATACTTCAGGGTTACATCATTGCACATTATGATGCGAGTGACTCGCAGGAAATGCGAGCGTGTGGGTGGAAACCCCTCATTATCAAAGTTGCGCTGCATTGAAGAGTGTATTCTCCAAAATAAGCCATCTGCTTTGTCGAAGTTATCTTCTCGCTCGTCCTTTCATGTTTGATAACACCCACTCTCTCTCCCTTTCTCCACAGTGCCCCAGAGGTGAGCCCCACTCCAAACCAGAGGAGAAAGCCTCACCATTCATCTCCAACTTCAGCCTCAAATAGGTCGTAATGATGGGTTCTGATACACGCTGAGGAGAGAGAGTCCATAGATCCATTCATGGAGGCTAATCAGCATGCCAGAAGCGGAGTCTGGCTCTGCAGTGACTGAATCCAGACTGTGAGTGCCCCTCCTTTAATATCTCCCTCATTCGTTCGGCCTTGACGTGGTTTTCCGACAATCCCACCACTGTCTCTCTTTGCGGTTTCCCAACATACAATTTCAGACGCTGCTGAGATCTTCTGAAGCTCTGGAGGGGCCAGTGTGAGGTCACTGGGGTCTTTTCTCAGGAGAAAACTCAGTCTTTTCATTTAACCTCATTAGTGTCTTTTAAAGAGAGAAATTAAAGAGATCTTATTAGTAATTTTTCTTGTATTATTTCAAACGATCAAAGAAATGTGATCGCTCATGATATGAAACCCTTTGAAACTGACTTTTCTGTCGATGGAAACCATTATGATGACCGCAGTAGAAGGCTAAACCCCTGGTGACCAATCAGAGAAGTGTTATAATCGAATATTTCTGCTATTCTAGAATACTGTACTTTTACTGTATACTGTCTTTATGCAGCAGTCTACCTTACAATGGCCTCCTTTATTTTTTGTTTTCCGCCTTCTATTTATCTCCACCTCCCCTGAGTCACGGTAAACAGTCATTAGAGGCTATGAGCATTGGAATAATTCCGGGGAAAACGCAATTAAACGCGCAGAATACGAGGCGGCGGTATTAATAAACCAACTCGCGGTGGGATCGCTTCAGGATGGGCCATTATGACATCATTAATGCCGCGTGAACGCTAGCTGACGCGTCGCTAACGGCCACGAGGTTAAAACTCCCTGCTAAACCTCCACTTTGTTCGCATTGTTCTGAAACTCCCCCGAACGGCGCGGCGTTCCCGATGGGCGAGACGCCCCCTCTGTCTGTTTAAATAGCCCCGCTGACAGTGAAATGTCTGATTCATCTCCAGCCTCTCTGAGCTCTCTCCGCAGGATCTCCTGTATACTTCAGTCCATACTCCACCGCGTGCGTTTTAGGGATGAAAGAGCTGCCAGCCATGCATCTCAGAGACGGAGAGTAGATGCCGGCGCTGATCTGAAATTCAAAAGCTCTCCTTTACAGCCTGTCAGAGGAGTGATGGAGTGAAAAGAGAGTCTATCATCAGGGGAGCGATGCTGGACCCCACCAGCTCGCTCCATCACGCTTCATTCATATTGCCAAGACCGCTCGGTTGAGTTTTATAACGGTTGGCTTTGTGTAGCAGTTTTTCATTACAATTTAAGACAATTGACTACCGACAACCATAGAATGTTTGCATTAGAAGAAACCTCCCATTTACAAAAGAAAAAATATGATGTTCTGAATTTTTGATAAGACAATTAGAACGTTGTATAAAGACGGACACGCTGTAAAATCGTTCTGTCAGGCAGGAAACGTGTGGTAACGTCTACATAACCTGGTTTTATTCAGTCAAAAATATGTTTTATGATTCAAGAATGTTTCTGCGCAGTCAAAAATATGACTAAACCAACCTGGCTGCGCCAAGTCAATTTTAAAGGTCAGATCGGGTAAAAATACTGTAGATATTTAAGGTAGCAACTTCCTGTATTTACACAGTGCTGTGTGGCATGGAGTTAATATATCATAAACATATCTGCAGAATCTCAATAGCTTTTAAATAGCAACAAAACTGGCAATCAACTTATGCATCAACTTAACTTGTATTTTGAATAATGGTTGATCTAGGCTCATATTGTGAATGAAGAATTGATGATGAGAAACAAACACAAATCTTTCTTCTTCCAAACTGGTATCGGAAACGATCTGATTAATCCGTTTCTAAATCTGATTGCATTTCCTCGGAGACTGTGAGAATTCCAAGATCACTCACACTGAGACGAGGGAATTATTGAAATCTGTTACATTCTCCATCATTTATTTCAGGTCAGATATGTCAAGAAAACACACGTTCTGTCGACGGCTGTTTTATAACTTCATATGTCAATAAAATGCTTAAAAATGCTAAAGCTATTTAGTGTCTTGTCTGTCATCTTCCGCACCTTTTATCCTACTGTAGATGCGGGTGGGGGGGGTGGTCTTCACTCGGTAATGACGGTCTGCCTGAGATTGGACCTTACGCTGGCCTCTCGTCTCAGCAGGCAGACAAAATCTTAGCTTTGAAAGTCCAATCGTACCAAAAGAAAAAAGGCCTTGCAAATTAAAGCACAACTTTAAAACGTTCACTTGTACAGATGCCTGGGGAATGTTTTAAACTAATTTATTTAGAATACTTAAAATTATGCAGAACACTTTGTTAAGACATGCGAGTCTTTGCCAACCACAGTTTTCCAGTCTGTTAATCACACTGTGGTCTGAGTCCGGCGTTTATTTTTCTACAAGCTTTTTTCCATCAATTAGCAGCTGCTTTGGGAGTTCAGGTGGTCATGGAAATAAAACTTCATAACTAAATGTTCTTTTTTTTGCTTTTGTGCCGTTTCCAGAGGCTTGTGTTTGTTCTGTCTCTTTTCTGCTGCTTGTCGTTGGCGTCAGCTGAATTCTGATTGGTCGAGGGCGTTTTGCATTAAGGTCGTGGAGCTTGATTATTGGGCTTGAAAATGATTAGCTAATTTGTAGAAACAGACTTACTGTTACTGTGTCTGCATGTTTTTTCTTTTTTCGAGATCTTTAACAAGTCAAGACTTCGACACAAATGGCACTCAAGGACAAAATGAGACAAAAAAGGAGCATCAACAAAAAAAATCTCTAGAATTAAATAACATTCGATATATTTTCTTTAAGAACCTTCATTGCTTTAAGTCCCTATGAAAACTTTCTTTCTGTACTGGCAAAATTAATTTCTGAATTTCTGGGTTAATTTCCAGAAATTTCCAGAGTGAAACACAATATGTAACATTGTAGGATTTGATTCATAATGAAAATTGACCATACCAGCTGCCCAAAGACACGTCCATTAAGTGTTCAATGTTTAGACTCTTACTTGTTTATTATTATGTTTATTATATTACAATCAGGGTCATGAAATTGATCATAAAATGCAGTACATATATACATATGTGCATTTACAGGTATACATTTTCTCTAGGAATTGAACCCATGACCCCGGCGTTGCTAGCGCCATGCTTTGCCAGTTTATCTGCAGGAACTCTTTAACAGCAGTACATGGCCTCAGTCTTTCTTTAGAAACCGTTACACAATAGCGCTTAAATTCAGCGTAAACAAAACCGGCCTTAAGAAACAAACAAAGAACTGTTGGAAAATGTGGGCGCAGGTCTAAGGTCGCTGCATTATAATATCACGCACCTAACACAGCATTTCTTTATCTGCAGGACATGAAAGACGTCGCATGTCTTCCTGCTGTTCTCCGTATCGCTATGCCGGAGGTCACCGCGCTGTTTTTTGGCACTTTGTGAGAAGCAAACCCATGCATTCTCCAATTATTTTCTTAAAAGCACGGTTACTGTGGCAACCGGGCCAACATGTGTTGTTTGCCATGGCGGCAGGCCAACTCAAACCTTTAAGCTGTTCAAAGCTCCCTCACACACAATGGCTGTTTGCCTAATGCTCAGCCCAACACGTACACTAATGTTGCACACAGCAAATGTGAACATAAGTTTGTCAAACCTTCACACAAACGTCAAGGAACCAGAATTAAAAATCATCTTATTAAAGGTCAGAATTCTGCAATTGGAAAGTTCCAGAATATTGAAAAATGATGATCTTGTCCTCGGGCTAAAAAAGAAATACATTAGTCACCGGTCATGAACATGTCTAAACTTTTTGACATTGTGCTTTACACAGAGACACTTATATAATATAGATCAGTTTAATGAGGCTTAATTTTCTTGTTTTTTATTCTACAGCATCCTGGAGACCAAAGATATCAAACTGAGCTCCTGAGTGTCACGTCATCTCCAGGATTTCAGAAGGTTCTTTATTTTATCTGTCTGTCTGTCTGTCTGTCTGTCTGTCTCTTTATCTATATCTCTTTATCTATCTGTCTGTCTGTCTATCTATCTATCTAATCTGTCTGTCTGCCTCTTTATCTATATCTCTTTATCTATCTGTCTGTCTGTCTGTCTATCTATCTAATCTGTCTGTCTGTCTCTTTATCTATATCTGTCTTTCTGTCTGTCTGCCTCTTTATCTGTATCTCTTTATCTGTCTGTCTGTCTGTCTGTCTCTTACTGTATCACAGACAGTAATGTTTTCACAGTGCTGGTTTGCTCAGTGATGGTGAGTTTGTTTGTACAATAGGTCGTTGTGTTTAGGGAGGTGAACCGGGCTTTTTAAGTGTATCAGAATATATGGCCGCAATCCAGTTTAAGTGCTATCCACGAGATAACTTATGAGGACAAAAGATTGTGACTGCAGCTATAACACCGGCTTGCTTAGAGCGACAATTTCATTATCTCAGTATTATTCTCCCACATTATCTCCGTGCCTCAGTTCAGACCAGGTGAAATGATCTTGTCATCTTATAGGAACAGAACTGAGTTAAAGAGAGAGCAACTGAGTTATGTGGGTAGCATCATGATCTCTTTGAGTTAATAAATGGAATAACAATTCAAACCACCGGCCCTTGGTTTGCCCCTGAGCTAGATTTAAGTGCTGGCTGTTGAGAACTACATTAAATGTTATGCCTGATTTATAAATTGTGATGGCAAACGCTTTGTCACCGATACGATGACATAACTGATTATATTTTAAATAAATGAAATAAATCTTAATGTGTTTTTTTTTGCCTCAAAAGCTTCTTTAAAGAGCTGTTTGAATTGTAATTCCACTATCAATTGTAAAATATTACACCGTTTGTTTTATGAATAACCTACAAACTAAATGTGCATTTATTTTTGCAGTAGATTTTGATATTATTGCATGATATTATTGTTCTCATTAATATTGATTCACAATAAACTAAACGATACAAAGTGTTGCTCTGCGTTTATACAATTTGTAGAATGATGGTTGCATGAAGGTTGAACGACAGTTTGTTGAATGTCTTACCTTCTCTGAACAAATGAGCTTGAATGAAGAAGAGCAGAAAAAAGCCCACCGCCGCTCCCGCGAGCGCCCACGCCACGCGAAGATGCTGCATCTCACCGAAGATCTGAGCGACGCGTCTAACGCACATCCATGCCGCCTCGCCTGGCGTCGTTTTAACGCGGAATAAACAATCCGTTATTTTGTGATAATACACTTTCCATGCGGTGAAGCGTTTTTAAAAGCGCGACAGGTCTCTGTCCGGTAACGTTAAAGTTAAACACGCGAGGCGTTCAACGCGTCACTTTTTGCCCCATCAAGTGAGAAGCGGTGGTCTCACCCACCTGTCCCAAAACATTTAACAGGGTCTCTACGCAAAAGCATCCGCGTTCAGTACAGACTCCGTTCGTCCTGAACTCGGGGCAACGCTTTGCACGCGTTCGCGTTTCAGCGCGCGTCCCGTGGCGTCATTCAGCACCGCGCTTCACGTCCACGAACCAAACAAGTCGGAAATCATTCCGTTCGTCCTAAAGTGAAGAAAAAAGATCTCATATGTGTCCAGTGTCGCGTTGACTCGCTAGTAGAAACTGTTCGCTGCCGGAAACGCCGCTCGCATCCTTAAAAACGCGCGCGGCGCCTCGAGCGGCTCCTGTCACTGAGGCTGCGCGTCCGCACGCGACTTTAATCTCGCTTTGAGATCGACGTCATCAACCTGTCAATCATCCGGCGGGAGCGCGCGCGCGGTGAACCCCGAGTACAGTAGCCCAAAAACACTTTCCTGTTGCCAAAACATTGTTTTTCTTTTGGACCCCCAAACCACGTTTTTACACGATCCTTTGGTCTGATGAGCGTCTCATGTTTGTCTCAAAGCGGATTTATGAGCCCAAACTCATAAAACGCATTTAGTTTGCTGTCGTTTACAGTACAAGAGAGTTTGTAATAATCCCTAGTTTACATGAGTTAAAAATGCTTTTTCCTTTTTTTTTAATCTAGCATTCATATTTCCATTTCCACATGTGATTAAATATCATGTTCATATTCAATAAATTTAGTAAAAAACCAACATTATTAAGAAAAATGTAAGATGTGATTTAAAATATGCTGTATAAATGTACTGTACACACAATCATAAAGTTCAGTTAGTCTCAGATTCATATTTATATAAAATTCCTATAATAATTTAAATAATTTTATACATGCAACTGTATGCGGTGCAGATGACAAATGGTTAGCTGTGTATTTTAGGGATAAGTAACGTGTGGTTTGTTTTACTGGAAAGCACTCGTTCATGTAGTAATGGACAGCTATTCGGTTTGTCTCATGATGGTATAATTATAAAGGATCTATTTTAATACATATATTCAGATTCGGAGTAATCCATTTTCTTTGTCGCTAATGCCACTTTTCGTTTTACCCCCAGGAGCAGCTGTCTACACGACATCTCGTCCCGTTCTCATATTGTTCTCACGTACTCTGAGCTTCAGTCAAAGAATGGCAATCAATCAGCAGGGACCCAATTAAATATGTTCAGAATTCCACACCACTGCAAACTCAAGCTGCTACTGAAATATCTTTTCTTATAATAACACGTTCCCCCTTGTTGCCAATATATCTCCAACAGACCTGGTCTTTCTCTCAATTTCCATCTTGTCTGAAGGGAATATTTATATTTCACTGTGCAGCGCTTCTGGGAAGTATTGTATGGAAATATACATTCCAATTTATTAAGCTTGCTTTGTGTTTATTTACATTTTATGTTTGTTTTCCGTAGTAATGGCAACAGCTCGGAAGAGGCATGGAAAAGCGATATTGTTGCGGTATGGCTATCCGTCCGAGTGATAAATCCTGCTATGGTTGTAATAGGTTTCTATAGAAACAATGTGAAGTGTACCCGGGCCCTGTTGCATTTTCTATTTTTGGTGCATAAAAGCTACGTTTATTCTGTGCTAGTTAATTCCCACAATGCATCTGTGAATTACAGCAACCCCTCAAAATCAAACGTTCTGAGAAGCAGCTTAATTAATTCCTGACTATTTTTATAAAGATTAGATCTTGGTAAATTAAATATTTAGCAACACCGGCGACTGTGTAAATAACTGTTGAATGTAGCTGTTCTAAACCCACAGCAAACCACAAACCCCCAAAAAAACACAGTTTCAATTCTCAGGCTTAATCTTACAGATCAATGCAGGAACAAGCCACTGTTTGCCTTTTAATCTAAATCCCTTTCCTTGATTTGAAATCAGAAATCCATTTGTTCAGAGGAGTTCGGAAACGGATTAAAAGAAGCACCTTTGGCCCAAACTTTAGATTTGAAATGAGAAAGATTAGTTGTAAACCAAACATTTATTTCATGCTAATCAAAGTCTTACACTGTACACGCTAGTCAGGATGACGCCGTTCGGTAATGAAAAGATAGCATGACTCAGTTCTTGAAAATCAAACAGATATACTGCTATTGTGCAGGTGTTTTGCTTCAACAGGTGTCCCAACCGCAGGATCATCTGGCTCTGAGAGTGAAACCTTCGTCTCGCTTCGACATAATTAGCAAAGACAGATTTTCACCCAACGCACAATGACGTACGCCACATAAATCATGTAAAACGGAAGAAATCTGTATTTCTGAGGAATTCCACCCCCACCTGAGATCTGTAAACGCAACGCTACGTTTTATTACAGTTTGGGCTGTGCGATCCAGTTTGGATGAATCCCATTAAATGTGACATCCGCCTTCACAACACGTTCACAAATACGGCGACGTTCGTTCCAGCAGGTCTGCCGCGTTTCAGCACACGTTTGATTTCTCTCACGCGTTGATTCGTAAGCGTTCAGATCTTGGAATCTCCTTCAATCTAGTCCGTGCAAACGTAATTAAAACGGCGTTCTAGAACGGCAGCCGCGTGCTTCGAAACGAACGGTTTGCGGTGTGGTTATTTTTGCAGAGGCAATCAGAAAGGATTAAGCCTTGCCGGTACGTTCCCAGACAGCCGGAAAAGGAACTCGTGGTAAAGATCCCAATCAAAGGGAGGTGGGAAACTGTGACAAGTACGGATACGCTGAGTGATAAGCAGCCATGGATTCTCAATCACTGGCCTGCCCACAAAGACTTTTGCAATCAATCTACGCCAACTAATTTGGGCCAGACATCCGGCTGTGTGTGTGTGTTTTGTAGAGAATTGAGAAATACTGAGATGGGCGGACGTAACGCCGTACGGCCGTATTTAAAGTCTGTCTTAACAGCAGTGAAAGTCTGTTTGAAACCACCGGCCCACAATGCCATGCAAAGGACAAATCGGAAGTCTCTGAGAGGACAGCTGTGATCACTATCTCCATCTTGGAGAGCTTTAGAGGTTTTTTAAACTGTTTTCCATGACAGTATTGTAATAGACAATATTGATTTATCAAGAATAATATTTGGGCCATTGACCGCGATGCGCCAGGGCACGTTATTGTAGCCGGTGTTTGTGCAGCGGATAGCACGTGTGAAATTAATTATCGACAGAAGGCGTGTATGTGAAGAGTAAGCAGTTTTTGACTAACGCTTCGGATAAATCATTCAGACAAGGTGTTGCGAGCGAGCGATGAAGCTTTAAAAGGCTTTCTGTGAATGATACAAGAGTAGATTATGAAGTTGTAATGCTGTATTTACTTGCCTCGTCAAAACGCAGAAGACGTACGCAACAAAACTTTTAAGGTGATGTCACAGCGCACAGCAAACGCAGCTTTTTGAGGGGGGCTGAAAAAAACTGATTTTAAAGGCAAAACTTTAGTCAGATGATTCAACAAGCAACGACTGAAAAAGAGATTGCTTATTAAATTCTAATATGTTGTAAAGGATTAAAGAAACAAAGCACAGCATTGACTAAAATATTGTTCAGGCCAGAGATGTAGTCACAAGAAGGCATTCCGTGGAGGATAACTCCATTCGCTCAAACTGTTGGCGACATTACCTCTAAATTGAGTGAGAGGAGAAAAAAGTTAATGTGCTTGTAAAAAACAGGGCACTTTCTGAATTTTACTGCCAGCGGGTCAGGTGGGAATACATTCATTTCATATTCAATGCAGAATTTATACTGGGTTTCTGTCGTTGCTATGCAAAGCACACAGGAACATTTTTAAGGCGGGCCATAAAGCATCTGCCCCTTAGTGGCACAGATTTCAAACAATTCAGGAAAGATGTGTATGTTTATGTGTGCGTTTCTGTCTAATACTAAATACAGGGTCCCAGGAAGAGTGCAAGCAAAATGACTGTATGCGTCTGGGACAACAGAGGACATCTTAGAAACAACAAAAACCAAAAAAGGTCTTTATTTTTCTCTCTAATAGGGTTCATGAATGAAAACATGAATGTAGACTTTTTACTTTTGCAAGCAATGCAGGGTCATGAATTCAAGTGGAATCAAAGCACAAATAAACAATAAATGATGACAATTGTCTATACTGAACAAGTAAATAGCATAAATGAATATATCTATCATGTTTACAAAACCAAAATTATTATATCATGCATGAAATCCAACAAATTATTTCACCTAAACCACAACAGTTTTTATAGTTTTAGTTTATCTTTGTCATATAACAAATATTATTTGCAATACAGCACTGAAATTGAAATACCTAGAGTGGCCTTCAGCAGGCTTTCGTGTGGACACGCCCCTTCTGACATCACAGCTCAGCCATTCATGCGGCCGTAACTCATAATTACAATATTTCCGACTCCACTTGAAGGCTTAATTACAATACGGTTTCAACTTTTGACCCGGACTTAAAGCAGATTAGAAACAAACAGGAAATGACTGCTTGTTACGGACTAATGCTCATGATGGAGGCGGGGTTGGAGGGTGGCCATAAAAAGCAAAATAAATGAATAAATAAACAAAATGACCTTGGTGGCAGCCAGCCTCTTTACATACGACAATTTGTTTTCAGAGACCGGAAAAAGCATTCCGACGTTGCTGTGAGAGCGATTCCTGAAAGCTTTTCTTAAATTATTTGAGCCACAAAGGCATCAGCTGCCTTACATTATTCAAGGCTGAAACAATGGCACTTCTGGCACGTATCCGGCTAAATTGAACTTGATTTAGTTAAGCTGGAATTTGAAGCAGAGTGGGCTGCCAGTCAACGGGGAGGGGAGTCGCTAACAAACACACTGCGGCGCGAAACACAGTTGACCTTCCGTCTGAAAGCGTGGCGGCGCTTTTGTTCCAAAACGTTATATTTGCGGACGATGAACTGCGTCCCTCCGCGTGTTCCTGAGGGAGCTAGATATCTCGAAAGATTTTTTCAATATTACCAGGACAAAAAAACCCTAATATAACACACATTAATAGGATTTGGCTGGGACTATATGGTGCCAATAAAATCCAACATTTATTGCTCCTGAGAAAAGGAACAGAATCAAGAAACAGGCAGAGATGGAGGAGAACAGAGATTTTGTTTCCCAGAGCCGGCCAGTGAAGCTTAACCAAACCATGTTTCAAAACGTATCAGCTGGAATTACTTCTCCTGCTGAATAAATATCTTCAGGGTTTCTTATCCCCTGTGTCCGTTGAATGAGCTCTTGTAAACACTCTATCTCTCTTTCTCATGCCCTCTCTCTCTCTCTTTCTCTCACTCAATAGATTTTGAAGGGAAACAAACGGACTGATTGATCCATCACTCACTGGTGTGGAAGTGTGGAAGGCGTCTCAATGTCATGAAGCTGAGAGATGAGATGGAGAAGGTTTGAGTAAGTAGGAGACCGAGTCACACATCAACACATTCATTGAATTTTCATTTTTATAGCTTTATTATAATAAGAGATTATTTCACTGCTGCGTGCTGGACTGTACATGTTTCTTTATCTCAGTACAGCTAGCAAACTTCGAACTGTTTTTCCAGAATTGTTTATTTCCTTTGCCACGGATCACTGGACTGAATACATTTGCCCAACTGTTTGATTGTCTTGTTTTTTGAAAGTGTTTTCCTTCAGAGAGAAATCTCGTCCCACCCCCACGGTGCAAAAAGTGCCTCGGGCGATTAGTATTTTACAAAACACAAAAGTTCTTTGTCAAATCCTGTAACTTTGACACTTTTTTTTGAAGGCGTACTTGCTCTCTCATCCTCAAAGTGACTTCCATTGATCTGTGTGGATGTTTGTGGTTCTCTTAAAGGAACAGTTCGCCAAAAGCTATACATTTACTTATCATTTACTCAGCCTCATGAGTTTTATTCTTCTGTAGAACATGCAAGTAGGTATATATACCATAATAAATTATATTAAAAATTGAGCTTTTTAAACAATGAATGAGAATTTTGATCATTAAAAACTCTCAGTCCCCATCCACTTTCATTATATTTAGTTTGTGACAACATGAGGGTGTGTAAACTCAACATTTCAACATAAACTGTCCCTTTAGATACAAACTCTCTATTTTTCTTGTACTGGTTTTAAAATAGCTGCTTGTTATTTTGCAATCCTTTAGCAATACTCTCAATGCTTAGCATTGAGAGAAGTTCTTTGAAAACCTGGCTTTGGTTCACTTCAGTTCACTGTAAAGGAGACTCGGGAAATAGATATCTGAGGCATGAGGCATTATAACTCTCTAACTGCTTGGTTCCTCTTAGAAGCTCTTTATCATTCTCCTCTAACTCTTTGTATCTAAAGACCCTTTTCAATAAAGGCCTTCTGTGCTTTTAAAATGTTAAAAGAGCGAGTGCAGTTAAAGGAAACTCCGGTGTCTTATAAGCACTTTGGAAGGGATGGTTCTAAATCATTATTTTTAGGCTCGCTTGTTTGGAAGAAGGTTTCAAAGAATGCCTCGGGTCTTCACGCATCCGTGGTCTACAATCACCTTTATAATGAAGCGTACGCGTGCGTGGCCCAGTCAGATTAGAGCTAACAAACGCAAACAATAAATTGCCTGCCTTCATTCAAGTGCTTTATCGCGAGCGACTCAAAGACGCTTTTGCATAATGATCCTGTAGGTCAAGAGCCACTTGCGTTTAGTTGATCATCTCTCCCATTTTACGGCTTGATTTCAGAAGCCAGATAACAGAGAAATCAGATTAAAGGACTATATTGTGTCAACTCTGGAATAATGCCACCCGCTTGCCTTTTTAAAGTTCCATTATTTTGTTTTTTTGATTTGCCAAACTACACAATCAATACGCAGTGAGTTCTGGGTAATAATAATGAATTCTGGGTATTCATAATACGAGGACAATGTCATGCAGAGAAATGGCTGGTTGAATTGGGTTTTGAAGCACTAGGTGCTGGTGAGAAAACAAATTTGGGTTTTAAAATATTGTTTATATGCACGAACAGGTGGATTGTGTCCAAGCTGACAGTGAGTTATGTTCTCTAATGCGCCACGCGCCGCATTCTAGCTTTTAAAGTATAAATAATGGGACAAATAAATGAAACGTTGCCTTTAATGAAATTATTTCGCTGTCTTGAGCTCAAAAATTAGTACTGGTGAAATCTTTTTAGGGAGTCAATTGGCACACGAACAGTGTTCTCTGCAGAGCGATCAATAAAGATTTCCATTTACTGGCCTGTCAGAGGATGAGCTAAAGATTTTAATGTACTCAGGTCAATATGCAATAGAAACAGTGCGGCCCTGAAAGTATTGCAACAATGAAATTTTGGGTTTATGCTTCACAAATGCTACATACTTTAAAAAAACTGATTAAGGGCTTTTGTCTGTTTGCTGAAAGGCCACAGGGGAGGAAGTGTCTGGTTTTTGCTGTGTCCTCTAACTTAATGCAATGCTATAGATGCAGTCAATAGGACAACACAATGCTAATGAAGACTCAGGAAGAAAGAGAGGCACAGAACAGTGGGGCTTGACTCTTTGGTCCCCAAACACCAGACTGTTAATCTACTCATATAAAGGGGCTGAACTTGATTAGGTTAAATGTAGTAGCTACCAGGACATCTCTTCCTCTGTCTGTCTGTCCGTCTGTCTGTCTGCCATCTATTTGTCTGTCTAGCTATTAAAATAACTGTCAATCTGTAATTTTATAAGAGGTTATGAAAGGTGCATATGTTTTAAGGCATGAGTCT
>JAZGTK010009026.1:0-17663 GCA_036877625.1 Ambastaia sidthimunki | reverse complement strand
TTTTTTATCGGATAATTTAGTTAAATATCATCTTATCTGCAAATTGGGTTGAATATTAAGTTCATGTTCCGGGACATTTATATGCTGTGTGCAATTAAACGAGCCATCAGGCCTCCCATCTCAGCTCTTTCACCCGATGAAACTGCATCCCTGCACTTTGTCACAAGCGCCATTTTCTTGGACCCGTGATGCAGAGCGATTGAGTGGTTAAGTGTAGAGTTTAAAATGTATTTTATGACACCATAACGCAGTGGCGTTCCGTCCAAATAACCTGCGAATGCTCCGCATTTCGGTATCCAGGCCATTTTCAAAAATAAGTTTGTTGACTGGCTAATTGAAATGTTTATAAATTCAATAATTGTCATTTAAGATGTAACTTAACGTTTACATAATGACATTTTGGGAATATGTGAAATTATTTATTTGCCAAACGACGGTAAATTTCTGTAAATCTGTGCTATGTTTATATTACACACCTGCTATTTAAGGTGTTCAGGTTCACTTAATCACAGACAGATGTGTTTGAAAAGGGACAGTGGCCCTCCAGGAGTGGGATTGAATACCCCTGCTCTAAAATTACGGCAATTTACATTTGAAATACTAAAACTGTTTTTATTACTACATTTATTTTGTTACTATCAAAGATCATTGTTTCTCATGAATTTCAAGTGCAACACTGCTGTGTGAGCTATCATAGTAATTACTCTCACAATGACTGTCATTTCACCTGCTAAAGATTTTGACATTTTGAAATCCTGTTGTCAGTTTTACAGGAGCACTTCTATGATGCAGCAAGTGGGAGTGGGTATCTTGCTTGGCGTCTAAAAACCGGTCATAGAAACTCGTCTCGTCGCACTGAAAATAGAATGAACCTAACTCGTACCAAGGAGGTCCAAACGTCAGGAGAGCCGTTAGCTCAAAACAGCAACTTAATGAAGATGCTGTTTCAGTTCTTGCTCGTACAGGAGTTGAAGAAACCCTTTTTGAAAAGATGAGACAGACATTTCATCATCTTCAGGAACTTGTTCACAATCCAGATACAGCAACAGATATTCTAAAAACCTTTCCAAGATTCTTGTGTTGGGTGAAAATGTTTATTTTATGGGTGAAACACTTAGTTACAGAGTTGTTTAGTGAGCATTATAATGCATTTATAGGGGTTGATGGTAATGAATTGATGTTTGGGCCAAATGAAAATATGTATGTTGTGCCTTTGCACTGTTTTGCCTAGGCAGTGTTAATGTTTACATATATTGAAAACATTGCAATGATTTCCCCACACCAGAATGTCTTTGCATTCAATGTTTCATTAAAAAAAATGAAATGTGAAAATGCATTCTTTTGTATAGGTTTATTTTCATCTTTGGACTTACAAGAATCAAAACCTTAAAATATTTTCATGGTGTATGAATATGTATACTGTGTATGTAAGGTATGTGAAAAAATTGCTGGTACAAGTTTTTTATTAAACTTTGTATTACACTTAAATTTTTTTATCTGCTTAAGAGTTAGATTCATTGAATTTAACTCCTAAAAATGTTAGTTATTTAGATATAAGGTAGTGTTACTTTACTCTGTGGAGAGTTAGATTAACACTCAGAGGAGTTGTCAAATTAACTCCATGAGAATTAAATGTTCAACTCTGAGTCAGTGTTACTTTAACACTTTTAAAAAGGTTAATATGACTAGGCCCAGTGTGGATTATATATACACCAGTAAAGTGTTAAAATTAACTATCAGAGTTAAATTAACTCTGGGTACTTTTGGCTCATTCTGAGTCCTAGTCAGTGATACTTCCTGCTTGCCATTTTAAGTTAAATATTAAAAACATACTTTTCGAACTTCTCCCAGTTTGCACAAAACTAAATGTAAAGCATCTATATGTATGGTATGGTATGTAAATCAAAAAAAGTGCTTGACATGACAGTGGTCTCTGATGACCTGCACATACTGTAGGTTGATCAAAACACATCAACCAAAAAACAGATTTACTGGCTCCACACTAAGTCTGAACTTTATTAAGACCTGATGGTGGGGAGATGGGATGACCCCGAGACAGATCAGTTGGAATATGATGGACTTTCTTAAATCAGAACCAAAAGTTTTCAATCAATAAATAATTACAAATCAGTATTATCAGCTCTTAATTTTTATCCTTAAAAGTTACAAATTGCAGCTTTAACGTGTCAGAGGTGAACTGGCCCCCTCGGTTGGGCCTTGTTTCTTCCAAGGTTTTTTCTCCATCTATGCATCATTGTAGTTTTGGTTCCTTGCCCTATATTTTATGGCATTATTACAAATCTGTTTTGCCCATCCCTATAAAATGTTACCATATTTCTATGCGCCATCTCCATGTAAGCTGGAACAGCATGTCCTGCTTAATATGATACCTGTTATCTATAATGTTAATTGATGAAACGTTGCATAGGATTGTTTACTTGTGCCTCTTATCTTTCTAGTTGTCTCATACTTTCATACTTTATTCTTTCCACTGTTGCAGCCTCTTTCAAAACTAAACTGTGTGTGTGTGTGTGTGTGTTAGAGTAAAACGTACTCAAAAAATGGATAAACTCTAATATGTACAAAATTAAAAATTCTTGCAGACTAAAGAAAGTAATATATATATAAATATATATATATATATATATATATATATATATATAGAGAGAGAGAGCCAATGAATAGGACGCACCTTACTGTTAAACCCCTGTCAGACTATCTGTTCTGGGTCATTCCATGTATGCCCAAATTTGGACTTCCTGATCCTGTTAAGTGTCATTAGTCTTCCCTGTGTATAATTAGTCTTTGATTTGTTTTCTTTATAAGTTGGTTCCTGTCTAGTCTTGTTTGTCCGGTATTACTGTTATGTTGGATCTCTGTGTGGTGCTGCCTGGCCGGCCATGCCTGGTTTACCTGTTCTGTGCATTATATCTATTAAATACTTTTTGGATTAGATTCTATGTTGTTTCGCTCATTCCTTGATGCCCCTCGTAACACTCACCTCATCATGAGCTCATGGGTTTGAACCCAGGGGTTTGTCATCTGCCTGATCTGTCTGATCTCCTGTCTTCTTCTGCCTGTTGGAGTGTTGTACTCTTGCTGGACTCTAGTCATCTTTCTCCCTGTTGGTGACTTGAACTCTTTCTGATTTAATTTCAGAGAGAGAAGAATTTTACTATTTGTGTTTGGACTATTGCATGTTGTTGAACTTATTAAAATGCAAATTAATGTTTGCTCAAGCTGAACTTAAAATACCTGTCCGGACCCTGACATCACCTTGTCCAACTTCCTCACCCAAATATCATACATTTAATTTGGCAAAGTGTGAATTTGTTAAGGCTACTGTAAAATGTGCCTCTTAAATTAAAAGAGCACAAAGACATACCAGATGATGTTGCCATGTGTCACTAAATGCAATAACATCACCCAGATACACAGCAAAACCTTCCAGGCTAAATACCACTTTATTCATTAATCTCTGGAATGTTGTGGGCATATTATGCAAACTAAAGCTCATAACTGAATACAAATACAAGCCTGAAAAGTTATTTTGCACGGTGCATAAGTGCATGGCCCTTGCCAATATCCCTTAAAAAATATCTAATTTGCTCACAAAGTTTGCTGCGTCCACTTAATCTACATTTATTTCATTTACTCATTTGGCAGACACTTTTATCTATGAACTTGCAGTGAATTCAAGGTATACATTTTTATCAGTACTAGTGTTCCCTGGGATTGAACGCTGCTAACGCAATGCTCTACCAGTTGAGCTACAGGAACACATCAGCTACACAATCTACACAACCTACCACTCAAGGAAGTGGAAAAGCATCAGGTTTATTAATAGCATTTAGTTTACAGAAGTCAGTTATGTATAAAAAAGTAAAACAAATGTAGAATCAGTTTTTTTTTTTACCAGTGAACGTGAAACAAAAAGGCCTAGCTGGAGCAATGCCATTTTCAAGCATATAATACACTCCAGACTCCAGCTTATTGATAGGAACCCTGTAAAAATAATAATGAATGGGTCACGCATTTCCCACATCAACATCATGCTGGATCAGATGTATACAGGACGCCACAGATGGGATCTGCAAACAAACTAGGCAAGTCAAGCAGCAATCTTTTTAATTCTGACATTTGTAAATTTGACAAATGCGAGGCCCAAACATTTACATTCTGGAGATTCTTAAAATACCTAATTTTAAGTTGCTCATTATGGAGAGAAGCTTGCATTTTGACCTTGTTGAATATAATGACAAAATAATTCTATGGATATTGACATTTTTGAGAAGATGCAATGTCAGATGCAATGCAATGTGTGTAGAAAGTCATTGAAGAAAGCTTACAAACCTTTAACAGGATCAAACACAGCGCTTCGGATAAACAATTAAAAATGTGTGGACTACAACCGAATGCGAGTCCCACTGTGAAGTAAAAATTCTGATTCCTGTTTAACTTCGAAAAGTGCACAGTCTGATGGGTAAATAGTGATGGTTTAAAAAACGTCAGAAAAATGGCAGATATATTAGCTTGATCAGCTGAAGCGTAGTGTAGGAAAAATGGCTCAGAGGGAATGTCTTTCCATTCTAACACTCGTTATGGTGTTAGAATGGAAAGAGGACATGTTAAATCAACCACCTTTTCCCTAAATATTTGCATGTTATGCCAAATTACATGAAAAGAAGAAAATGAGAATTAATGTGAAAAGGGAGAAAATAGAGAAGGGTCCAATGACTTTACCTTTATTAACTTCTTTGTCTAATACAACAGAAACCACATTCACTTAAAGCTAACTGCAGGCTTTTAATTACATAATCAACAAAAGACAGGTCAAGGTGAGAAAAATAATAATAAGAAACTACTGTGACAGTATGAGCCTTTGCTTGGGTTGCAGGCCTGTACCAGCATGGGCAGACAAGATTTGGGTGCGGGTAAAAACTACCAACATGTGAAAATTAACATTTAGAAAAAGTAAAAACAGGAACATTAAAATTGCTACACAGAGAAATACCACAAAATTTTTTTAACAAGATGGTCCTTAAATGGAGAGCTTACAGGACAGCATCATGCACAGTGGATGTAACAGCTAGTGTAGGCTTTAGGACTGAAAGATGCAAAGTGTCTGTGTGAACTAAACAGTGCACAGGCCTTTTTTTTTACTTCCAAAATAATGGACTAGGAGTTCAGTGTCAGTAAGTGTCAGCCCAAGGAAAATCACAGCACTGGATGCGGTTGCTATGCCACACAGCCAGAGGGGAAAGTGGAACAGGAACATCATCAAAGTCAGTATAATTACAGTTAACAATATCTTTCTGTGACATATTGGGTTTGCAACTGAATGCGAGTGAATGAACGCCAGGTTTAAAATCTTTGAACACAAAAGTGAGTGAGTACAGAATTTATATACTCCAAGTGTCTAGTAGTGATTGGCTAGATCGATTAGTAATAAATTACGTAGCATTAGTGCCTTTCTGGTAGAACTTGTGCTAGAGCTTCCATTTCCGAATTGCTGTTCAACTCCACACAGTAAGAATGCAGTAATGATTTTAGTGTTTGATGGAACAGGCAATGGGCCCACGCAATCTATTATTAGATGTTTAAAAGGCTTGTCTGTAACAGCTATAGGACATAGAGGCCCTGGTTTAAAAGACTGACTGGGCTTCACTGTTAACTGACATGAATGGTAAGATTTATTAAAGGCCGAGATATTCTTCTTCATGCATGGCCAATAAAACAGTCACAGAAATACATCATAAGACATATTTACTACTAAATGGTAACTTCACTATATGCAATTTGCATTACTACCCTACCATTTGAACTACAGATTCAACAATCAACTCTTTCTTACAGGGGACATATGTTTAACAGTAGTTCATCTGTTAAAAAAATCCAATGACAACCTTACCTCCTGATCTGTCAACAGCAGACACAGGCACACCATATTTTGACATCTTACCAGATGTCTCACAACACTTTGAATGTGTTGCTACACACTGTAAATAACTCTTTCTGGTTAGTAAGTCAGGCTTGTAATCAAAAGGTTGCTGGTTCGATTCTAGTGCTGGCAGGTAGCAACTGAAGTGCCCCTAAGCAAGGCACCTAACCCCTGATTGCTTCCCGGGCATTGCTACTCTGGGGGTCTGGGAATGCAGAGGTCATGTTTCAATATTACTTTCACTTTCATACCCTACCTCCCTCCCAAGTTATTTCAGCAAGCCCCACTCCCAGGTTTTTCCTATTCCAATACAATTCCCTTGATTAAAACATTTCCTCCCTCACTTGATGCATCAGGAAAAAGTGGAACAGATTCAAGAATCAAGAATTCTAAAGCCCTGTATTTCTCTAAGTTTTAACTAGGACTTTATCTTTAGAATTAGTCAAAGAAACAAAAACCTGTGTAATAAAAGGTGCCAAATGTTTTGTTCTTTCAGACTCACACTACACTCCCAACTTCCGTAGAGACACCACCTTTACAACTGTTATTTTGTTATTGTAAGTTATTGTAGTCTGAGTTATGGATACAGGACTGACATAGATGGCATTTGTCTTCTTTAGACCAGACTTCAACTTTGCAGTCAAAATAGAGCGCTTGTTTATCTAATGTCGAATTTTGAAAC
This sequence comes from Ambastaia sidthimunki, assembly GCA_036877625.1. NCBI lineage: Eukaryota > Metazoa > Chordata > Actinopteri > Cypriniformes > Botiidae > Ambastaia > Ambastaia sidthimunki. The sequence continues at coordinate 11,040 of JAZGTK010009026.1, read as the reverse complement.
AGAAATAATGCATACAAAATCTTGACCAGTTTGACCAGTCAAAAATGTTGAACAATAGGTGTTCAAATTTCTTTCATGCATTCCTGTATGCTTTTTTTTGTCAATATATAGTTGTCTATATATAGCTAAGACTGCAGCTTCCTTTGTACCCTTTTTTATGTATGCATCAATATGCTTGAGCACAATATTCTTAAACTGTTCTAAAATAATTGGATCACATAACTTCTCAGCATTATCAACATCAAGCAATAAAGTATACTAACAATTAAAGTGCGCCCAACAAGTTTTTACCACCTCAGAATGTGTTTGGCGGTCACCTTTGCTCCAGGCCCTAAAAAAGTGTGCTTTGTGAACAAACTCATAAGCTTTGAAGGTAGCAACTTCCACTTATTTCCTCCATCATAAGCGCTACATATGTGACCTTTGCTTTACATTCAGCCAATTTCCTCTTCAGCTATGGTTTCAAATAAAGAAAAAAAAACCCACCAGGGTCATGAAATTTAGAAAGCAATCTGTTAAAACTTTGACACTAATTAAAATCACTACTCTTTGGAGATACCTTCTTTACCTTTACCTTTTTTAATCAATTTTAAACACTCCACCTGCAATTCAAACTCTTGTGCTGATTTTCAGCTTTTAATTTCTTTTGTTAAATTTTAGGTTCCTAATTTTTTTTGTCAAATTTATACAGTTTAATTTCCATGACCAATTCTTTATCGTGATTCTGTTAAATTTGCAAGATTTTTTCTGTCCAGTAAAATATCAAACAAACCTTTAATATCCACTTTATGTCTAGCTTGTGTACATTTTTGTAATGGAATGTCATGTAGGGAATGTAGGTGTGGATTGCCAATGCATATGTCATGGTAATCTGGTTACCTCCAAATAATGTGGACCCATTGTTGTCATTTCCAGTAAGGCCAGAAGGTTATATTTTATTCACACCGGTGATATTTTTAAAAATGTCTTTGCTGTTGCTTTTAAATGTTCATAACAGAAATACAATCTTGTACAACTACAAATGTATAGCAAACACTCATATACATTCATATACAATCAATCTACAGGTGTCACAAATCCGGTCTCTGTGGCTCCCTCCGATCAACACCAGCAGGAGCCATCACCTGAATATTAAACGGACTACATTTCCCATGCACCCCCTATCTGGGACCACGCCCCTCTCAGCTGTTCCCAATTGCCCCATCAATGGCTCTATTTATACTCACCCTTTATTGAGTTCCTTGTGAAGTCTTATTTTGCCATGGTGAACAATGCTGAGCATTTTCTGGATTATACTTACCTGTTGCCTACCTTGCCTGTTACCCATTGTTGATTGTTTGCTGCCTGCTTGCCTGCCTGCCTGTTTGACCCATGCCTTTTTCCTCTGTTTGTTTCCTCTGTCTGTTTGGTTTACTCTGTTTGTTTGCTGCCTGCTCTGATTCTCTGCCTGGACTGTGTTTTGATTCTGGTTGCCTGTGATATCCCTGTTTTCTGTGTATGACCTCTGCCTGTACGACCCTGATTAAAGTTACGCTGCACATGGATCCCTCGACCCCTGAGTCTTTGTTACAGAAGACTTCGCCACCCACCGATCCAGCAGCCATGTCACAGTTGTGTTCGGAGCTATTTACACAAGCTTCGATGATCGCGGCTCAACCGCCTCTGTGCACTCATGGAGGATTTAATCAAAGCTGTACAAGCTGTTCGTCCTCAGCAAGTGTAAGGGTTTTTTGCTACAATGCTCTTTATTCGTTGAGCAACAACCTGGCCTGTACCCCACTGACAGTAGCCGCATAGCCTTTGTGTGTTCTCTTCTATCAGGTCGTGCGCTAGACTGGGCAACAGCAATATGGAATTCCAACTAGGCTACCTTCACATCATTCGCTGCATTTTTCCACAGATTTCGGGAGGTGTTTCAACATCCAGCTGATGGACGAGAGGCCGGAGAACAACTTCTCAGCCTGCGCCAGGGAGACAAGTCAGCGTCGGATTATGCTCTCGCGTTTCGTACACTTGCGGACTGGATGGAACGAGGAACCCCTCAAGCTAACCTACCGCAAGGGACTTTTACCTGAGCTACAGGCTGAGCTAGCCTGCCGGGATGAGGGGAAATCTCTCGATCAATACATCAAACTTTCCATCTGCATCGACAATCTGATTCGCACCAGGAGGCCTAGTTCTGAGGTACCCAATTTTCCTACTCCTGTTCCCAGAGACCTAGACCCGGAGCCAATGCAAATCGCCTCTACCCGCCTGACTTCCCTGGAAAGAGAGACGCTACTGAAACCGCCTATGCATGTACTGCGACCTATCAGGTCATCTTAAGGGTTCCTGCCCCAACAAGCCACACGCCAAGAAACCCTCGGTGAGTACTGACTCCAGTTATTCTACCAGTCTCACTGTGCCTATAACTATCACTGTCGATGGGCAGAGTTTTGATACCACAGCTTTGACTCTGGGGCAGCGGGCAACTTCATTGATGAGCAGTTTGCCAAGATCCATAACATACCTCTTATCTCTCATCCCTCTCAAGTATCCGTGGCAGCGGTACATGGACACCCTGTGGGCTTCGGTCAGGTGACACACACAACAACTGACCTGTCCCTCCGTGTTGGAGAAAACACCAGCAGAACCAGAGAACCACCTGCTTGAGGAATACCGGGTCCTGTCGCTGGTGACTGCACTATCGATCTCATACCTGGAGCAGTCATACCTAAAGGTCGCATTTTCCCATTGTCCCAACCAGAGTCAGAGGCTATGAATCAGTACATCCAGGAGGAACTGCAAAAAGGGTTCATCCGTCCATTAACCTCACCTGCTTCAGCGGTTTTCTTTGTGAAGAAGGCCTCCGTCCATGCATCGACTACCGGGGCCTCAATCAGGTAACAATCAAATACCGCTATCCTCTTCCCTTTGTCCCTTCTGCTCTGGAACAATTACGCTCTGCCAATTTTTTTACTAAACTTAATCTGAAAAATGCTTATCTAATTCGTATCAGGGAAGGAGACGAATGGAAGACAGCCTTCTCCACGACATCCGGCCATTATGAGTATTTAGTAATGCCATTTGGTCTATCCAACAGTCCCTCCTGTTTCCAGTCCTTTGTAAATGACATTTTCCGAGACATGATCAATCGCTGGGTGATAATCTACATCAATGACATCCTAATATACTCTAAAGATCTCCAGTCCCATGTTCAACATGTAAGGTCAGTCCTCCAACGCCTCATAGAACCCCATACATAAAAAGAATTACAACGCTTTCTAGGCTTTGCTAACTTCTACAGGTGCGTCATTCATCACTTCAGCTCTGTTGCAGCACCGCTAACAGCTATGGTTAAGAGGGGAACTCAGCGCCTGAACTGGAATCCCAAAGCTCTCCAAGCCTTTAAAGACCTAACATTTTGTTTCACAACCGCTCCCATTCTGCACCATCCTGACCCAGAGAGAGTTCGTGGAAGTGGATGCATCTAGTACAGGCATCGGGGGAGTACTCTCTCAAAGGCATGGTGAGCCACCTAAAATGTTTCCATGTGCATTCTTTTCACATAAGTTGTCACCCACAGAGCAAAACTATGATGTTAGCAACCGGGAACTCTTGGCGATGAAGGCAGCCTTCGAAGAGTGGGATCACTGGTTGGAGGGAGCAAAACCACCATTCACTGTACTCGCCGATCACCGCAATCTAGAATACCTCCGATCGGCCAAGAGACTCAACCATTGCCAGGCACGCTGGGCCCTGGTTTTTACCTGTTTTAACATAGACCAGGTTCACAAAACACTAAAGCTGACCCTCTATCATGCTTTAATGAGTCTGATCGATCCACTCTACCTCAAGAAAAAATATCCCCCCCCACCATCATAGTAGCACCAGTTAGGTGGGATATCATGACAGAAATCCAAGAAGCCCAGGTCCATGAACCTTCCCCTGCTAACTGCCCCAATCACCTTACCTTTGTCCCACATCCCCTCCGCAAGAAGGTTATAACTCAGATTCATACTACACCCAGTTCCGGTCATCCTGGCATTAACGCCACAGTCCAAATTATTTCCAATAAGTTCTGGTGGCCCTCCCTGCAATCCGACGTCATCAAATTCATAAAGAACTGTGAAATATGCAACATCTCCAAAACCCCCCGCCACGTCCCCGCAGGGCTCTTACAAGCTCTCCACATTCCCAAGCGCCCATGGTGACACATTGCCATCGACTTGCCTGTGATTCCCTGTTTTCTGTGTATGACCTCTGCCTGTACGACCCTGATTAAAGTTACGCTGCACATGGATCCCTCGACCCCAGAGTCTTTGTTACAACAGGAAAGAAAGCAGTCAGCTTTCTCAGTCAGCTCCTTTGTTCAGTATATATATATATATATATATATTAGTATACACTCGCACACAAATAACTAAAGGCTTTCTATTACAAGACCTCATTTCTTATATATTTTCAAATAGATCGTCATTGTTTTCTTTTTCTAAAAACATTAAAGGGGTTCCAAGTATCTTTAAAAACCTTATATCTGCCTTTGATGTACAGTATTTTCTCCAATGACATAATCATTGGCATCTCTTTAAGCCATTCTTTAATGCTTTGTACCTCCACCACCAAGTTCTATTAGACATTTAGCTTGTAAAATACACATGGAAATGAAAGTATATTCCCCTTTTACCTCAACTTAAAATTGGGAAGATATTTGTAACAAATATTATTATATTACAAGATTATTAAATGATATTTATGATATTTTGATTAATGAAATTAATGATATTTTATAGAAAGTGTTTAAATGTTTTGCTTTTAACAGTACACATTAACTTTCAGCAATTTTTGTGGCTACTGTTGAATTTGACCGATTGAATATCCCACTTCTATTGAAACACACTGGTAGCAATTGAGAATGTACTATGCACAATGCAATTTGTAAAATGGCACTGTATTTCTGTATTTAAGCTGCATGCCGTATGTGTAATGTTTGGTGCAAAACAAAGTTCTAATTAAACTATAATTTACATTTGTCATTTCTTATACTAGTTTTAATACATACTTGAAATACTTATTTTAAGCTTTGTAAGGTGCAAAATTAAATGTAAATTTATCAAAACTAATTAGATGTTTAACTTGTTGAAGCAGAAACATCATTTAAATGTTATATTTTGTAAATGCATTTTCACTCGGTTAAAAGTTCGACTCAGAAGAAATTAAGGATGTGTCTCAGTCAGCTCCTTTGTTCAGTAGTCAGGGCACTGATCAGGAAATCTGCCATTTTAACTGTCTTGGTTGCAAAATCATTCCATTACAAAAAATTATCAAATTTTTAAAAATCTATTTGAACTGAAATGACAAAAGCCAATGTAATAAACATTTCAATAAATGAACCGCAATATAACTTGATATGATAAATGTTTATTTTATATTTAAACACATATTGCTAGACAGACAGGGAACACAATCTACTTAACATGTAAATTTAGCATTTGGCTAAATTTATGCAGAGGCATGTAATCAAATGATGTACTTTAATCAGTAGTAAAGTACAGAGAGATATCAGTTTATTAGCATATCTTTTGTTAATATATTCAAGTGGTTATGTATCACAATGCACTGAAGTAGTAACTGTCGTGGAATTCTTTGTTGGCAATAGGGACAACCAACTAAAGGTGTAACAGTAAATGGTTTTATTGAAGAATTGTATTCAGACAGCAATACAATACTGGAACGCCAATACTACGATCTGATGATGATCGCTCTCTAGTTGGGTTCTGCCTCAAATTCTAAGTCTCCCCCTTTCATCATTTACGTAACCAAAAATATACCTTGGTCAGCAAAATCAAAATGTCAAATTACCCCTTGTCACATTACCCCTCCTCATCGACATTGTATAATCTGTTCTTTGCACGTACATCTTGTCTTGTTTGTAAAGGTCAAACCTCAGCTCCTATCTAATAACAAACAATCGTTCACACCTAGTTTAAGAATAGATTATGAAATCTTAAACATACCTTGTGGTTTGGCTAAATATCACTTGCCCCTGCAGGCCCAGCTCTAAGATACAAGGTGTGTAATGTAAGACATAGAAGGGGCCTCAAAATTGATGCAACCTAGGAGAAGGGGCCTCAAAACAGACGCTAGATAGGCTTGTCATCTGACTCTGTGCTGACTCTGTGGTTTGCGGTTTTCTCCCCTATCTGTTGCAAACACAGCACTTTATATGATACTTTAGTGAACCAAAATGACAAAGGAGTAACAAAGGAACAAAATACAACAATAGTAAATGAATTAAATGTAAAAGTAAATGTAAATGATAATCAATAAATGATCAAAACATTATATGAATATAAGGACAAAACAATATATGAATGAAAGGAGTCCGACCACATTTCCCCCCTTCGGAAACTTCCTGTTTTTGACACTCTTAAACCACATAAATCAGTACTTAATAAATCAATACTAGGCAAGCAGAGTAAATACTTCTCTCTAAGTTCTATATTCTTATGAGCTTTTGCATTTCTAAATATTAAAAACTGATTAATAAAAGAATTGATTATACTTCAATAATATGGTAATACAGAACAGAGTAAAATAATATTGTGGTTTGCTCCGCCAGGTGCTCTGCTTAGTGTCTTTACTAAACATATAATTTCCCTATATGTGTAAGTGTAAAAATGTGTATCTTCGATGTCTTCAGCCCAGTAACTTTGCGCTATGTAGAGGGCCTTGTGAGGGAGAGGTTACTAGCACCTCGTGGATGATCCCTCACACACAGTGCATCCCTTCCATGGCCTCATATTCATGGCTTTCATTTTGATTCACTGCTTGATACATTATTGATGTCATACTTTTGTCAATAGTTTTTTCAATCAATCCCCTGACACATGGGATAAGGCAACAACCACATACTGTTAAAACAGATACTGCTACCCCAATTGATATCAGCAGCAAGGCTGCTAGTGCACTCCATTTTCCAAACCATTTTTCCATTAATTTCTTTAGTGGGTCATCTATTCATGAATTTTCAGCTAATTCATGAGATAAAGCTGTCAACCCCTCTAATGCCCTGGTAATACTCCCGTCTGGTGCCGTGTTATTTGAAATGAAGGTGCAGCATGAAGTCCCTACCATTTTGCAAACACCCCCCTTTTCAGCTAGCAACATGTCTAATGCTATTCTGTTTTGCACTGCCATGGCTGAGGTTGGACCCAATTGTTCAGCGATGTCCTGAACAGCACTTCTTGTGTAATTCACAAATCTCTGCTGATTGTAATACACATTATTTATCCAATCTACATTTTTGTTTATGGTTGACCACCAGAAGAAGGCAGATTCAAACCCTGCAGCTATTTGATTTCTTGCTTTAAATTCATCAGGCACTCCTCTTGGCACCCCTATTGCATCTATATACACCCTATTATCGAATGACCCCCCTGGGAAACCTATCTTTTTCCTGTGGTGTGATGACTTGATTAACTCATGAATGTTACCCAGCTGTGGTAATTGGAACATTTGGAATGGCATAATCAGCTGTATCATCGTGCACATTCCTACCCAGTTTCCATGTAATATTGACCTTATTTTCATGTCACCACATAGCCACCAGACATCAGCTCTCCCAGTTGTCTGTTTAGTAAACCATTTAACATCATATTAATCTGTGGTTGTGGTTACCCGGATTATGTCACTACACCACCCCGGACCAAAACTTCCTAGTTTAATCTCTCCCGTTTCCTTAACAAAACATGTGTAATTTCCCTTATAGGCTAAAGTATTAGAAGGGAGTGTTATATTGATCTCTGGGAATAAATTCTGAATGGTTGTGCATTCTCCTCCCGGGTCACCAGAAAATGCTTTCAACATACATTTAAACCCTTTTTCATCATTGAATCTGTTTAACCTGAAAGGGCTGGTTGCTAAGTTTGGCCTGGCCGTAGTACATGCAATACAATTTGATATATTTAAAATTTTGGCTGTGTACATGACCCATTCAAACCATTCATTGTGGTCACTATACACAGTTTCAATAGCTAGTTTTCCTTCTATAGTGGTCACATTTAGGAATCTTATGCGATCATCGGTCTCGGGCTTTTCATTGGTCTTATTTTTTGGAGTAGGGGTAGGTAATTGGGCAGACCTAGTGGATCTCCCCCCAATATATCGGCTCCCACTACATAATAACCTCTGTCATCCCAGCCTGCATCTCTTATAGTTATCAATAATGGATTACAAATTCCTGGTTGGAAGTCAACATCTAAGATTTTCTTAATTATGGACATTCTCTGTAATAAACTAACTTCATTTGACTTAGTCTTAGCCTGCCATGGTTCATATCCCCAACTAACAGGACACGTATTCCATCCCACAAGTTCCCATTCTGGACACCAGACACTGGTGCCTGCAGCCACGACACAGATATACTTTTCACTCGACTGGTAACTTTTGTGGTCTCTGCTGCAGTGAGCAATATTGCAAAAATCAATTTCAAATGTTTGGACTCTCCTACTCTTATTTCTAGTCCAATCAGTCTTCTACTTGCCCTTTTGTGGTTTATTTTCTTGTCTGACCCATTTTCCTCCACAACTATCAGTAAAGGGATAATTACAGATGATAACATTAACCCTAATGTCAGTAAAGCAAAAGCACAACTTCTGCTTTTGCTCTCACTTAAGTGGGGAATCCCCACCATCTCCAGCTCACCGGTCCCACACATGGTTGATGCTCGTCACCCCTAAAATGCAGTGCTATCTCACCTCTATCCTTGTCTTCAGTTAAATATGGAAAGTTATTTTTCTGACACAAGAAAAATACAGTCAGCCTCTCTAATTGGGGACTTGGATTAATTATACAAAAGCAGCTGCTGCGATAATGCTTGGATCGTCCCACACTATTGATTCTAATGCAGCTTTCGTTTCTTCATCTAGTTCTTGAAGTTCAATTTGTATGTAAGGGGTCAAAACAGTCCATACGTGTGGTTGCAGTCTAATCATAAAGTGAAGTATTTATCTTTGCAGTGTCTGCCTGGATGCAGTGTGTTGTGTGATACCACAAGTTGAACCCTCTCACTCGTATAGCAGTTGGTGTGGCTTCTATCACCTCGTAGGGCCCCTTACGTCTGGGTTCATTCCACTTTCTCTGGTACACTTTGATGTATACTCTCGAACCCACTGAGAACGGTATGTCCAGCACTTCTTCTCCTGGGGCACTCCTTGGTCTACTCTCAATCTGTAAAATAGCTTTATGATTTCTCATCAGAGCAGCAATATATTTATCAATTTCATTTTTTAAATCATCCAGTTTTTCTACATCAACTTCCCGCTGGTTAGCTTTAAACATTGGTCTTCCTGTTACCATTTCGTGTGGGGATAAATGTGTGTCCCTATTAGTACTTGATCTCATGGCCATGAGTGCTATTGGTAATGCCTGTACCCAGTTTAATTTGGTTTGTGCACATATCTTTGCGATTTTCGATTTTAGAACCCTGTTTTGTCATTCGGTTATCCCTTGAGCTTGTGGTCTGTACATGGAACCGAATTTCTGATTAATGCCCAAATTCAACAGTGCTCGTTTGAGAAGATTGGCCTGAAACCCTGGTCCATTGTCACTCTGAATTATCTTAGGCAGTCCAAACCTGGGAATAATTTCCCTCACAAGAGCCTGAGCCACCACCTCAGCGCTCTGCTTTCCCACTGGGAAGGCTTCTACCCACCTTGAAAATCTATCTACTATCACAAGCATGTACCTCTTTCCTTTCACTAGCGTAATCATATCAACAAAATCCATTACCAAATGCACAAAAGGTCCAAAAGGACAAAAATTGGCTTACTTTGTTTTGCATATTGATGAACCAAAACCCTTGTTGTCTCAGTATTCTGTCTATCATCTCCCCCCTTGCACAGTGATCTTTACCACGTGCATGCGACATCACCATTCTCTCTAATCTTTGTGGGATGACTAATTGCTGTTGCTCTGTTCGCCAAATACCCTTTTGGCATTGTGCTCCTCTACTTTCCCATGTTAACTTTTCAACTGTGCTCGCTGAGTCTTGCATATCTTTTATTTGCTGTTCTGCTATGTCTGTCTCAACGGATATTTGCTGCCTTTTCGTAGCCACTCTTGTTAACAACATATTAGTGGCCGTCAGGACTTGATCCTGTGCTGCCCCCAATTTTGCCTCTTTGTCTGCTCTGTTATTTCCCTTTTCTATGAACGTGTTCCCTTTGGTATGGGCTGCACACTTAATCACAGCTATTTTTGCAGGTTTTCTCATTACCTCAAATAATTTTGTGATTTTTTTAATGGGCTTCCCATTACTTCTTTTGAAACCATTCTCTCTCCAAATTCCTCCCGTGACTGTATGCTGAATCTGTATATACATTTATTTCCAAGTCAGCACCTATTTCACATGCCTCAATTAGAGCCAATAGTTCTGCTCTTTGGGCTGACATTAATCCCTCTGTTACTTTGATTCGCCTCAAAACCTTTATCGGAATTATCGCTTTCATCCCCTAAGACTACACTATAGCCCATACAGCTCTCTCCCTGCTCATTCTTGAAACATGAGCCATCAATGAACAAATTGCTCCTACCTTCCATCGGCTCATAACCCAAATCCTCTCTAAGTTTCATATCTTTTACTCCTTCTGTCAGACAGCAGTGTGGGGTACTCTCACTGTGTGATGGGTACCTGTGGCGCTATCAGGAATTTGTTTCTGATAGTCTTTCCTTCAATTTCAACAGTCAGTTCTTCTGACAGCCACATTTCCATTGGTTTTCCAGAGAATCCCATAGTTCTAACTGATGTTTGCGATGGTACTACCCCTGAGATTAATTTAGGATTAATTGAGCTGCAAGTTGCTCCTGTGTCAATTAAACATTCAAGCTTTACCCCATTAATAGAGCATATTAATTTTGGTTCTTCCCAATCAGTTTTTGATAGCGGCACCTGTTGATTTATGGGATTCTCCGCGCACCCCTATGGTGTCCACAGATTTTTCGGACATTCTCTCCTGCGATGACCCATCTCACTGCATCCCCAGCATCCATCATTCCTAC
>JAZGTK010009025.1:0-17663 GCA_036877625.1 Ambastaia sidthimunki | reverse complement strand
ATTATATATCAGAAGAAGTTGCACTGATATGATATAAAGGCACAATTTTCTATTATTTACTCACCCTCATGTCATTTCAAACCTGTTTGACTTTTTATTTAAATAACAAGAAAAGATTCTCTGAGAAATGTGGTTTTGTGTCCATACAGTGGAAGTCAATGGTTGTCACAATTGTTTGGTCACCAGCATACTTCAAAATCTTGTTCAGAAGCAAGAAAGTCATACAAATTAGGAATGATATGAGGGTGTAAATGATGGAAGAAGTTTTGGGTGAACTATCCCTTTAATTTATAAGCATTTTTGTTTATGTCAGTCAAAGACAAACTGTTACACTAAACAAATGCTGTGTGAAATGGGGTAAAAATCACAGTCCATATCCTGGTAATAAGTATCAGTCTGAGCAACGACCACAGTAAAAAGACCTGTTGATTTAGGCTGGACTAAACTGAGAGAGCCTCTTTATGTTACGTCTCCGATCCGGCCTGAGGTTTGTGTGCGTGTCTGTTCCACTGTTGATCTGATGTGGTGGAGGAAAGAGGAAGAGAGCAAACTGGCCTCCAAAAGTCCTCCAGTCTCTGCCACAGCTGAAACCTTTAAGCTAACTGACCACCCATATGTAGCATTCCCGCACTTGGAGGCCTGTTTTAGAGACGGTTGGGGGAGTTAAAGACCAGACTGGCTCTCTGGCTCTCGCTTTGTGGAGGTCCGGTGTGATTAATTACATTCATCCAGGCACTTTTCTCTTACCTTCCCGCTTGTTTACAAGATTTAGACCAGTTCACCTTTGTGTTAAGCGGCTTGGTAATGTCAGAGCTGTGTGGCACACAAGACATGAATCTCAACATGTCTTCATTTGTCATTGTTTTTCTTCCTTCTCCGCTCTCAGCGTAATAATACACCAAAGGCCTGAGGTTTTTCTTCCCTTATTTATGTGAATGCCTTTTAAATCCTGATAGCATTCTACATGGCTGAACGGTGTGCTGAAAGATTTCTGGAGGTAAATTTTAAGTCTATTTATTCTCTTTCACTTAAATGTCAACAGAGGAAAAGATGAATTAAGGAGCTATTAAACGCATTTCTGCCCTGGGAAAGCGTTGGAGAGCTCAGGAAATATGTCAAATGGCAGTCAAAGGTCAAGAGAATTGTTTTGTAGGTTTTTATTAAAGGGGAAAAAGGATTTTTGGAATCTGGATGTTTTATACCTGTATGCTGTTTTTTGTGGAACATTAAAGGAACATTTTTGTAGTTCTTTTCCATACCGTAACAATTCACAGTGACTTGCAATTCATTGAGATTATTGGAGTTTATTTGCAGTGTCTAAAAACATTGTAAGGGCTGCATAAAAGTAGTTCTTATGATATACCTGCTGTGTCTGTTCCTTTTGAAGCCATTCTTTATTTACTGATAATTTCCTTTGTTATTCTGAAGCTATAACAGGGCATACTTTCAATTAATAATCTATATTGGTGATGTTTTTTAGACATTGTATTAAGGTTTTTGCTTGGTTATTAGAATGTTGTGCAAACATTTTTAAAATTTTATAATGTTTTTAAAACAACTTAAGGATAATGTTTTTGATATATATATATATATATATATATATATATATTGTTAAAAAAGTTAGTTAAGTTAGTTAATACTGCAAGAATTTTTTTGATCATAGTGAGTGAACTTTAGTGAGTGAGAATGTTAGCCAATGTTCTGAGAATGTTCTGTGTTAGCTGGGCACTTGTTATTTGGAATGTTAGTTGTGTTGGAATCTTTTCTTGTAGCTACATCAGCTGTAAGTAAGGGTGATATTCTGCTTTAGTTTCTGGGGAAATGTGTGAACACAGTGACAAAACCATTAATTTACAAACACTTCCACACTGAGGTCTATCATCTGCAGTCCAAGTGCAACCCCAACAAACCTACATTTTTGTGCAAGTGTTAAAAACAGGGCTCTGATCGATGTGTCGCAGACACACAGCTTCTAATATTCCGAATGTGCAAACTGTGAAATTCCAGCCGTGTGAAATTCAGCCGTGACAAATGATCGGCAGAGAAATTCCACTGTGTCCACTGCCCTTACAGCAGGGCGGAGCGGGTTTTACTGCGAGTCTGTTTGGGTTCTGAGTGGCTTTCTGATCCAGATGAGAACTGAGCTCTGAATCCAGTCTGGATTCTTTCATTATCATAATCTTTAAGGATTGGTGTTCAGCAAGCTCAGGATTGAACTATGTTTGTACCGCTTTTAAAGCTGTAGAGAAACATATAGTGTGTCACATTAACAACAAAACAAGCTGAGTTAGTTCTTTCAGTCTCTGTATAAGAAAAAAGACTAAGAGTAGATTTTTATAAATTAAAAATGATTAAGTTCTATTGGAATTTGCTAATGAATTGAGAATTCAATATACAATATTTGTTCTTTGCAATCTGTCGTCATTATTGTAATGCTTATATTTTATAACTCAAGTGCTAAAGTTATGCACGCAATGCATTAATGTCAAGACATGATATTTATAGTATAATGCGTTTAACACAGTGAGCAGTATCACTCCAGGGTGTGAAACCTGCAAAATGTCCATTTCGAAAGTCTATTAAATAAACTCCACAAAGCTCTACAGCTGATGTCATTTCCTGCCGTTTTCCTGCCTGGGCTCGGGGCCACCGAATACCACTTTTCTAAGCCATGCTAAAGTCAAATGAGATCTCCAAGTGATTAAGTCTTTTACAGCTCATTTCCAAACTTCCATTCACTCATGACACTTTTGCCAGCTTTACCCACAATCAATCTCCAGTCCCTCACCCGCCACCTCCCCGGTCCATGTGTTACTTTGATTTTTCGTTTGGGATGATTACAAATATACTTAAAATATGGAAAAAGAAATTCAGTTCATGTGTCTGGCAATGGCAGGGTGGAGGATATGTGTTAATCCCAAACCCAACCGTTGCCTCTTTACAATGAGTGCGGGTGTATTTCTGAAGCCGTGGGTTTTTGCTCTGTTGCTTTTCATTTAACTTCAACAAAACTGGATATTTACATGATTAAAAATTTGTTTTGAGCATCTTCTGTTTCAGGACACGTGGCATTGTCTCCATCATGATGTTCTCACGTTAATGTCACAAGGGTGTTCTGTAAGTCTGGTCTTACTTTTTTCTATACTCTTTTTCTTTCTCTACCATAATCAGCCAATGGTGATCTGTGCCAGAAACAGACGGCTGTAGATTACACAAGAATGCTTTCAAGATCTTAACAACTCTTGTGTATGTGTGTTTGACGAATTGTTATCAGACAGATCTCAGTTGCAAATGTCTTGGAGTGTGACTTCACGTTCTGGCACGTCTGAATGCATGCAAATTTCTGGGAGAAAAAACCTCATCGCATGAAGGACCGCAGAGCGTGTGAAGTAAAATATGGTAAAGAGCATTCTTTTGCTGTGACATTGTTATTTCTTGGTCTCAGACTATCTTTTGTCACTTCCTTAACATTGTGACTGTGTCATTTTCCATTAGACATGCTTTTCTTTGCGGAATGCACGTCAAACTTAGGAGACATCTCATGAACATCATAGCTGAGGAGCATGTAGAGAATTATAAGGAATAATAAAGATAATTGAAACTGTAACTTTTTGATAAAGTTAAAAAGTAACTTTCACCTCTCTACCGCCATCTCCATTTGAAAAATAAAACTGCTGGTCCCTTTTCGTTCTTTTCATTACATATGTTAAAGTCAAATGAAGCTAAACTGCCATTTACCCGGAAAATATAAAGTATAAATCATTATTAAAAATTTACTGTTGGGAATTGGGGTGAGGAGACAATTTTGAACACTAATCTGTCATGTACTTGCTTAGTAACTGTTTCTTTAATTGTTCATTTTTGATTGTGATTTGATGTTTAACCAAAAACGTTATGGATTTTAGCTTTAATAAAAAACTGTCTAGAAAGTTTGCGCAGCAGCTCTTTTAGGTTGATTCTAGGCCTCCAGGAAGAAGAGTTGCGGAGGGGCCACAGGTTTGTTGCTAGGCAACGTGGGGCGCACAGGTTCAACGTAATGAGCGAGGATTGTGGGAGAGCTGTCTGCTCAGTGTTGTGGGTCTTGACGAGAACGGACATGCTGGCCCGGGACTGCCTGTGTGGAGCTGCCACTGTGGCCACCTGCTCACAGCAATCATCACCAGTGTTCAGGCCAGCCACCGATACAGCATACAGACCCAATTAAAACCCCTTCCATATCCCCCTTCCAGCCAGCCATCACTAACACTTTTGCCAGGATGACAGGGCAGCCTCTTTCCCCTTGAGTACAGCTCTAATTACCGGCAATGCTTGTAGAACGGCCGGGCAGTACAGAGCTTCTAACAGGGCCTGGGGCCCCAGACAGGTAATCAGCTTAAATACAGGTTTATTTCCTGCCCTCTGCGTCCTGCTGAGTCCAGCAGAGAGTGCATTCTGTTCATCTCCAATTTTCTCTGACTTGCATCGTGTCTTTTAGACACTTTCACCTTGGCCTTAGTGCCAGAGGTAGAGTTGCTATTTCCTCCAATCAAATGCTTTTACATAAAGGCTTGTGGTTGGTTTTGGTTTAGTTTATTTAGACAGTGTCTGGTTTGCTGTTTTTATTCTGTGTTTTCATGTTCTGTACTAAGTGAAGTGTATCCCACATGAATGTGCACACAAAATACATGTAAACAAACTACTGCTTGGTAACGAAGGTGAAGGGCAGCCAAAAATATCATTATAACCTTTATAAATGTTTACGTTTGTCTTGTGCCTCCACACCATTTTTGACAAATGATCTATATATTTAGTTAGTTTTGGCTGCTGTGGAAATTGCTGCCAAAAAACTGTAGCCGGTAAATCTACTGTAACTAGCGGTTGGTTACCCAACAGTCCTTGCAATAGGCCAGGTACTGTAAGCATTACAACAGCTAATTAAAATTCATGAGCCAGGCTAATAAGGTAAATTATGTGTTCCCAGCATTTTTAGATTTGTTCCTACACTCCTCTAACAAAAACTCAGGAAATGGGAATTATTTGATTGTTTTCTTTGCCGTAACCCTGGAGATAAATGGGTTCAGTTTGACTGTAATGGTAAAAAGAATCTGTAAATGAAATTGTGCAGTGAGTTCATTATGGTGTAGGATTAAGCTGATGCTGTATTTCAACAGCAAGCTCTGGTAAAACTTGCAAAAGAGGTAAAAGTTTAGACTCTTGCTTCAAAGCCGTGACTTGTTGTTTGGTTTGGACTGGTGCATTTTTGGAGCTCAAGTTCAGGTCCATAGGCATTTTTGGGGTGCTGAGGATACTTACAGTTCATAAATTGGGAATTTGTTTTTTGGGTAAGACCTGTTCCGCCATTCAGCAGGTTTGGAATTGAGAGAGTATCTCAAATAACATAGACCTGCAACAGCCATCAGGCCAGCTGCCTTCAGATAAAAAATTTCTCTGGGTTTCATTTGATGTGGTTTAGTAAAGCAGTGAAAGATCTGGACTGATGAGCACAAAGTTGAAGGTTTAAACCCTGGAAGTTGGAATTATTGAACTATCATTATTGTATTAGACACGAAAGCCCAATTTGCTTTAGGCTAACTATCTCTGTAATAAGTGTAAATTTCTTTAAATAATGATGATTATTTAATCATCTGATTGAAATAATAAAAAAAGTTCATTTCTATACAATCTTGACCCAAATGTTAAACATTTGATTCAACTTTAGTCCAAGCTGGTTTAGGAATCACTTGACCCATTTGGAATTGTGAGCATAAACCGTTCTTCTTAAAGCTCTTTTTAAATATCTTTTTATAACAAAACGTAAAAGGCTTCAAGGACGTAAAAAGTTCTAGTCCAGCGGATTTTATTCTGAGTTGTATTTTATTGCTGCCGGCAGATGGCGCTGTTCGTCAAAAGGGACTCCACTGTACGTCTTGCATTAGGCATGATGGAATGTGTTTTCATTTCAGAGTATTTAGCAAAGCAAAAGATGCTTATGCTAACAGGTGCAAGTGTACCCAAGAGGGGCCGACTGTGTTAGCTAGAAAATTATTATATTAACAGTAATGTTTGTTATTTAATATGTTGAATATGATATATTTAAAAATGTTGAAGTGTAATGTGTGTGTGTGTGTGTGTGTATGTACAGTGACAACAGGAGCACTGAGTTGAGAAGAGTGCAGAAGAGCTGACAGGAGAACAACATCATGTACTGAATCTGTTAAGGTTAGTTCTTACATGGATGCTCTTTAGTATAGTTTTAATACTTTCCCTGTGTAGCTTTGCTTCTTTTCTCTAGAGTGGAGCTGTTTTTAACTCTTTCCTGTGACTGGATGCTGCCATGTCTAAAGTGACCTCATATGGGAAGGATCCTCTGTGAAGCTTAAATTTCTGTCACTAGTTGTCTGGCTAACATTTACTTCTAACAATGCAGATAACTTCTAACAATGCAGATTCTACAAGTGTTAATGTCATATGTACCTCGCCACCATCTTGCAGTCTATAGACTATCAGAAGAGCAGGAAGGTAGTGCATAAAGAGGCAGAGGAAAAAATGAGAGAGAACAAATTTCTCTTTCAAAGGGGGCATTTCTTGGATTGGCTAAAGTCTACAACGGGGGGCTACATCTCTGGGGTCTCGCATTCTCTCTCTTTCTCACTCAGTCACTCCCTCACACAGGCCCTCAATTTCCCTCTGTCTCTCGCTCCATGGGGCCGCACTTGCTCAGGATGAAATTTCAGCAGGGTATGAGGGAATGGTTCACAGAGTTTAGCACCTTTTTTAACATAGGCAAAATAAATGACTTCTCCTAATGCTCTAATTGGTGGTCTGATGATCGGGTGTCACGGCCTTCAGGCTTGAAGCACCTCGTTGTTTTTCTCTGGCCTCATTGAAAGAGCCTGTCTGTACCTCTCAACATCCTGATTTTTGCGTTTCTTTTCCTTAGATGGGAGAAAATACCCAATCAGTAAAGAATTAGAAAGATTAGAAAGCCTTTCTCTCGGCTGTAATACAGTTGGAGTGTGCGGGAGCTAACAGGGAAACGTTCTCAGAATGTTGGCTAGCATTCTCTCTCAGAGTGTGTGGATTTCAAAGCTGGAGTCGGTTATATATATATATATACACATTACATACCTATCTTTACATATTAGGGCTGTGTAAAAATTGGCTGGAAATCATTCTCTGTAAATAAGCTTAAGCATTAAGGAGCCTTGAACTCATTGTTATTCTGGCCCGTCAAAAACAACTCTGTGTTATGTGCTGTTTCCTAAAAGATCTGTGATTTTGTGATCAGAGCAGGGAAGGTCCAGCTTGGACACTCAATTACAGGCCGATTACCATATCATATGAGCCAAGAGAGAAAAATGTGACCACAAAATCAAGCACGCTTACAAAGTCTGTCAGAACGTTGAGTGGTTGGATTGAGTGAAATGGACTTGAGTTTACTTGAGTTCCCAGCATGCTTTGGGGTCATGTGGGCAGTAACCATGTAGGTATTGTAGTAGGCGTTAAGGGTTAACGTCCATGTATTTCTAGTTCTGTATTTTAATTATTGGTCCTAGGTATAAACCAGTTTCTTAACCAGGAGGCCAGGGCCCACTACGGGGCCTCAATAAACTTACAAGGGGAACTTTATTTAAAATACAAAACAA
Source organism: Ambastaia sidthimunki (assembly GCA_036877625.1). Classification (NCBI taxonomy): domain Eukaryota; kingdom Metazoa; phylum Chordata; class Actinopteri; order Cypriniformes; family Botiidae; genus Ambastaia; species Ambastaia sidthimunki. The sequence goes on along the minus strand of JAZGTK010009025.1, from coordinate 10,038 downwards.
GCATTACAATGCTTGCTAAAACAACTAAAAATCACGATAATTCTTGGTGTTAGGTTATTTTCATTACAAATATACATATTGAATCGTTCTAGCTATGCCAAATTATATTGAAATATTTTACAGTACACACCACTGATCTCATCTGTTTCCCTAGTTCTGCTGTTTCGTGGCCAGCCATCTCAATCTCAGGGCCTCAGCCAAACTCAAATGCTCAGCTGATCTCCCCGACCAGTTTAATATCAGCGTGGAGGCCCTGTGCCTCATGCTTATTTATGCCTCTGGGCATGGAGCAGGATTTCAAAGCTGGAGTCGGTTATCTCCTGGGCATCTCCCAGGAAGAACATTGTCACTGTGTGGTCAAGATAAGCTGCTTTTGGGGGATAATATGCAGATGAATGCCAGCGTGGTTGTTTGGATAATTTAACTGGGGCTACATTAAGAAAACCCCCTTCAGGTCCGCCAAACACTCTCACGCTCTTGCGGTATTGGCCAAAGGCTTCACTGTCCCTTGTTCACTGTGCACTTGAAAAAGTTACTTGAAAACCATGTTATTGGTTGTACTCTTACCATAACAGACCCCTAATGTGACCCCCGCTTGCTTGCTCTTGATGTGAACATAATGTGTTTTCCTGGAGGCTTTGTGCCAGCTATGGTTTAGAGAGATATGACCATCTACTGATCTGAAAAGTCTTTGATTTTTAATGGGATCTGTGGCATTTATTTTTTTTTGCGGATGGTTGTAACTAAGTATCAGCACTGCCTGGGTCTCTGTCCCCCCAGCATAATGTCCCCCCATAACAACAACATTCTCATGTACACACAAACACACGCATCATGCAATCGTTGATTCGCACAAAGACGGTCTTACATTCAGTTTATATTCTGACCTAATCCAGCTTTAAACAAAAATATTTTTTCTGTGTTACTGTCTCTGTTAATCATCTCTATGAAAATAATGCCTGAGGACTGTGCAAAATTAGGGAAAAGTTTATTTTGTCTAGATTTTCTGTTTTATTGTGATATAATGTTTCAGAATTTTTCCCCCTGGCAAAGTTTCCTACATTTTTCCGCCAATATACAAATATTTGCATTATGGATAAATTACATTTTTCTGAAAGTATGAGAAGACTTTCATCTGTTTCAAGAACATTCGTCTTCTGTATAAGCGTTTTCTTTATCGAAGAACATAGTGAAACGGCTATATTTGTTTTATATCTGTGATAGAGTACTATGGTTTAGCGTGGAGTTGATTGCATTTTGTATTATTCTATAGTAAATACGTTCTCAACCATACCAGTTAACAGGGAACATTCTCAGAACAATGCCTAATGTTCTCTAAAAGTTCTCTCAAAGTTGTCAAGAAGACTTTTTTACAATAATGTTAGTAGAATGTTTAACGCTGTATATCATATATTAAAACATTATTTTTAAGTTGTTAGTGGAATGTTTAAATAAGTTTGAATAAGATTTTATAACCAAGCAATAACGTTAATACAACGTCTAAATGGGAACATTTTGAAAATTCCTAGAACATTCAACCTAACATTGTTTTTGTTACATTTGTAGATGTTAGGGAAACGTTCTTACAACTTTAAATTGTAAGCCAGGATGGCACTAATGGTGTATTTGTCTAGAGAAAAATATGATGCATGTATTTAGTGCAGTATTGTGTATTGTTGGAGTCCAGGTTTTGGTCTGCACACTGGAACATAAGGACTAGAGTTGACTGCAGTCAGAAAGGCTGATCAAACTCTGCCTCTTTCTGCCAGTGAGTGCTGCATTCATTTTCCACTCAAGTAATTTTTCTAATGGCTGAGCCAAACACAGCCAGCCTCCCTTCTGCTCATTAGCTCTTACACTGCTGCCTGCACTACAGTTAACTTAATAATGAGACACAATTAACAGCAGCCCTGGCCCCACTCCAGGTGCATTGTGGGTGAGGGAGTAAAAGGAGATGGACATACCAGGTTTAGTCGTTGAAAGATTTTAAAGGGAGTTAATGTAATTACATAAACTCAGTGGAAAGAATGTCAGGAACTGGCTTGGAAGATAAGACACCCTAAAAGTTGCAATTTTATCCATCTTAACATATTTTTCTATTTCAAGGTAAATGTGCAGAGACAACTGTAAAGGCCTCCTCCAAAATACATCACAAACAATGCATACATAGATTGACAGGTATGAAATATAGTATACATTCTGTATTTCTATTGGTCCAGGGTGTTACAGTGATCTCTATAGTTCACTATAGTACACTATATCAGCTATAGGTCTGATGAGTGTGTGAGAGGGAGAGCAGAAGTATTTATTTATGACTTTGTGTCTGGGTGAGCAGGGGGTTCAGTCACTGTCTTTAGGAAAGGTCCACTTAGCTTTAGGGGGTCTATAAAGACGTGTCACCATCCCTCCTTCCTGATGGCCCCATTTCAGCCCGTTCCCTTAGTCAGAACCTATTTTCCTATGCCAGTGGACCCCTGCCAGTCTGCTTTGAGCACCAGTGATCCAGGCAGCGAGTACAAATAAACAAAATCCCAGATCACTTCCACTTAATCCACTGTTTACAGCCATTTACTTTCTGTTCCTGCATGTGTTTGTCTTGGGTTTCAAGCAGTACTTGCTTTATTCTGAGGAGGTGCCACCCAGACCTTAATAAGAATCAGTTGCACTTGAGAAACGAAGCAATGTGCTACTTGTTCTTTTTTAAAAACGTGTTTTCATTCGCATTTGAATGCTTTTGACTATCAGCCAATGCGTAAAGAAGACACAAATGCAGACTGACTGACGACCGGTTCGGATCTCGACGACATAAGGCACTGAGATTGTATCATTTGTTTTCCTCTTTGTTGCGTTGTAGATGTAAGCAAAACCGTGATTTGTGTTGGAAAGAGGGAGGAAAGAATAATTAAAAGAGAAGAATTCCTCAGATTTTCCATTCGAGAGAAGGGCATTCATCATACTGCTGGATCCAGACTGGATCTTGGTGTTTCCCAGAATGCTGGGAGAACTTCAGAGGTCAGTGTTTGTTCACCTGCTGGACCTACATGACCTGTGACTTCAGATGGCATTGAATCATACTGACCCTCGCCCAGAGTTCTCACCACATTTGCTATTATAACTTCTTGAACTGTAAAAAACTGCTTCGTAAAATACATTTTTTTTCTCATAATGCCTGCTTAGTGTTAGTAGAAAGAGGTTTAGCTGTCACTCTACCAAAAATATAGTCCTAAGTCAGTTTTTCTCATCAACCAGAAGGCCAGGTCCACTAGAGGGCCTCAACAAACATCCAATGTGACCTCAGGATGACTTAAAATGATTTAAAATAAGACAAAACAAGCTAAAACAACTAAAAATCAAGTTATTTCTTAGAGTTTGGTTATTTTATGATGCATATACATCTTTGTAGTTATGCCAACTCTAGAATATTTTATTTGGTACAACTTTTGGAGGGCAGGGTAGCTTGAAGATAAAGTTTTAGAACCTCTACTCTAAGTTATTTCAGCCATTTGGTTAACTACTACTAGACCTCCCCATCCCTTCAGCCACACTCCAAAACCCCATCCTCCAAACACGTTTGTGCACAATGATTGACAGGCAGAAAACATAGCTAATTTTAGAGGAGCATGGGCCGCTTCCCTGACACGTTTTTTGTTGTTTACAAAGCTTTGAACTATCACATAGACATGAGTGATTTCACAAGACACCTGCATATATTTCAGTGATAATCAGATAGTAGGAACATTTGACAAAGATTTAACTTTTTCTCCATTTTATTTTGAAGTGGGATATGCTTGTTTTCCTGTGCCCAGCAGCATGGCCTCATGCCACAGTAATACTCATAAACTGCTCTGTAGCTTCTTGTTTTCATGAGCTGCTTTCCAGCAGGCACAGGGCCGAGCATCTGTAAGAGAAGGAGGTGTCATCTAATGCTCAGTGTTCTTTCTTCTTTCCTTTTAAGAAGTTCCATTTATTTTCTTATTCATTAATTTGTCTTTTATTAAAATTAAATTTAAAAGCACCATTTGTAGAGTTGGCAGTTTTATTATTTAATAAATTCTTAAAACTTAACCCTTTTGTGTTCTGTAGATGAAAAACATGTTTTGAATAAATGGGTGAGTAAATAATTAAACAGTTTTTTTCATTTATTCCAAGTTTTTCTATTCTACATTTTTTTCAGAAATTTTAATTATTCCTTTAATTTTTTTCTACAGCTAATAGAGATATTGGAAAATACTTGAGGTTGTGAGCATGCTTTCAAACTTTTGTTTAAGAAAAATCACAATCCTAAGTCAAAAGTTGAATGTTTTTGTCCGTTGTTTTGCTTCCTTTCATGGCATAGCAACAGGAAAGAGTGACACAGAGGCAGAGAGTTTGTCTGTGTAATTTCAAAAGGAAAACAACTTCATTTTCTCTCTTGTAACCTTTTAGGCATGACCCTGATCACATTTTAGCATTTCCTGTCACCTTCACTATTCCTTTGACATCAGTTCTTCTGCAGTGACATAAACAGGAAGTGTACTTGTGATATTTTTTATATTTTTAGGGAAACCATAGTTTTTGGGAAACCATCTTCAGGTGTCTAGGCCAGCAAAGGAACTTAAGATGACATATTTAATTTACTAAGTTCACAAAAGCAGATAGACTTTTTTCTATTTAGATTTATTGATGTTCTGATTGGTTGTTACTTTTCTAGATCCAGCTAGACCCACTGTATCTATGAGTGTGTGCATGTCCACAAGCCCAGAGAGTCTAGATTATGCTTTCTACAGTGTTTCTCAATATGTACAGAGTTTCTTAATGTGTGCAAACTTAATGCAGAGCTCCTGTAATTTCCACATTGTTTTAGCTCTTTCAGTGTGTGTTTAAAACAAGCCTCTGCTCATTGCACAATGCAAACACACTGTCATTTTCCACAAGATTATGGGGCAAACAGAGTTTAGGGAAATATTTGAAAGGCAGGTTCTGTTTTTAGATTTTTTTTTAGATATATGGATGACCGCTAAAATGACATGCTAGCGTCTCCTCTCCACCCCAGAGCCGAACCCTCCTTTGTTCCACGGCCTCTAAATTACCATCACAGCTGCCAAGAGGAGATGCAATGTGATGTTTTCCCTTCACCACTAACAAGCCTTCTCATGTTGGGAAGACAAAAATCCTTCTGGACACAGTGACAACATTTCAGGAGTTTATACCAAAGACTTGTTTTCTTTACAAAAAACGACCCTCTTAAGATTCCCAGAGTCTCACTGTAAACTGTTTTCTAATTTGTAGCGTCTATGTCTTAAGAGGCTAGTAAACTAGTGAAGACATCAAAGACGGGGGTGCAATTGATGTTGTCTAGCTGCCCTTTACAAACAGGCTTTGATCACCATTATTTGATTATCCGAGTGTTTATCTTTTTCAGTTCTTTCACAGGACGTTTTAGGACACAGAGTGCTCTGTCTGAACAAATGGGATCTTGAACTTGGATGCAAAAATGTGTTTATTACATGCAGGGGTTTGCTGTAAGTGCTTGTTTGCGGACACAGCCCTTTATGCAAAAAAGGGTCAATCTCACCCCAGCAGGACGGGTGAGATCTGAAGCTCAGGGGTCGGATGTGGGCCTGCGTCGAGGAACCCAAAGCGAAACTAATCTAAGGAAACGATCCGCTCCTCTAAACAGCTTAGAAACTTGAGGCAATCTGGCACTCATTTGACAGCTTGAAGTTGGTAACTCTTAGCCACGGTTACAAATAGCAAGTCAGGAGGAATTTACTGAGTAATAAAGACCTTTTCTGCTCTCCTGAGTTAAAATAATGTTGTTCTGGATATAATCATCTCATTAGGGCTAGAAGCAGCTCTAGGAAAGGCTGGGGATAGCATTTCAAAGGGTCGTGTCTGCCAGCCTCCACACTGATGCTAAGATATCCAATGGTATGGCGGCGCGGTCCTGCGTGTAAGTGAGAGTGGCTGAGTGTGTGATGCGAGAGAGCATTCCTGCGCGCTTGTGTAGGGTTGCGTGCGACCGCGCGTCGCTCGCTCCACAAATAGTATGGAAGCTATTGTGCATGCTGGACCCTTATCAGCAGTCTGTCTTAATCAGTGCTGCCTTATTTCATGAACTCCTGGTGATCTCCTCACTGACCCAAAGTCAAGCCATGATATCTGTCTGGCTGATTAAGGAGGCACCGATAACCCAGTCACTACAAACAGGAGCTGTGTAGAGGGCATTGTGGTGTAATATTTGGCATGAATTTTTACAGACTAAGTATTAAGTATTGTGACCTGAGATCAGCAGAAACACTTCACACAGGTCAGAGGTCACAAGAAATGTTGTTGGGGTCACAGGAGATTTCTATACACTCATTCATGGTACTTTAAAATAATTTTTATAGCCTTAGGTAGGACCTGCACATTACATGTAGACTACAATGTATGCAAAGGTGAAATGTGCAGAACTGTGTTGAAATGACCACTTAAAACTCATATTACAGTCATTAAATAGTTAATTATATTGACTAAGTAGTAAAATATGTGAGATCCTAAACTGTTAAGGCCAAGAAGGTTGAGATCCCTTGACTATTTAGTGTCTATAAAGCTTTAACTAAGGAAACAAGAAAAACACAGAGTAAGCAAGAGAGAGAGTGTGACAAAGTGCACAAGGCGGGGCCTGATTCTAGTGCTGCATTGTGGGTAATTACAGACTAGCATGTGGATATTTAAAGGTTCCAGTGATGTGCATGTATGGCCACTGCAGTTTTTAAATGATGAACTAACAAAAGGAAAATATTGGGGGTGAGGGAGGGGTGAAAGTGGGTATAAGACTGTATGCTTTCACTTCTATTTGCCACATTTCACTGTTGTTGTTATTATAGTTTGTAAGCATGTAGCACTGTTAAGCCATAAGCTCTGCATGTAAACAGGCATCGTTTATCTGGCAACATTTGCTCATATACGAGAAGGTTTCTTCTTTCTAGCTCTGTCATCACAACGGTGAAATGTTGGACAGGGGTGTGGAGGAAAGGGTGATAAGTTCAGACATGTGAGATGAGTTGAGCAGCTCTCAAATGAATTCCCAATTCTATCCAGGCACTGTATCAACAGATTAACAAGCAGAGGGAGCAGAATTATGGCTAGCTGGTGTGCAGTGTAGTCTGGAACAGATGCAGGGTGCGATTGTAGTTCTGTGTGTAATGTTGTCTGCTCTACCCTCTCCATCTGACTTCCATATTCACAGCTTGCCATAAATCACCCCATGCTGGGTCTGCTTCAGAGCACATGTCTGCTCTCTTTCATTTTCAGTAAATTCATATTAGTAGCACAAAAATTACAACAAGGCACTTTGACCGCAGTGCTTTATGGTGCATTTTCTCTCTTTTTTTGCATGCAAGGATTATTATCCTTAACTAATACTGAAACTGAATCGAAACTAACATTCCTTTTAGCTGAAATTAAACTTTTAAATAAAAATGAACACATATTTTGGTTTATTGCCTAGGTAACGTTTTTAAAGTTAAAAAAATTAAATTATTCAAAATAAATAAAAACTAAAACTGAAATAAAATAAACCTAAATAGAAATATTAAAAATTAAAATAAAACAAAATGACAAAAGCACATAATGAAAACACTAACTAAACACAAAAAATGTAACAATAAAAGCTAAATTCATAATACTAATAAAAACTAAAATAACTAAATTGTGATTTTAAATTCTATATGCTTTTGCCAAGATTCAGGCAGGTAAAATAAGAACGTCTTTTTCATCCCCTGAACTTTGCAGAGGAGAACTTTGATTTTGGCAGCAATATTTCAATATGCAATATGTCTTCTGCGTAGCAGACAGAGACACTCTTTAGGTCATTGGATTTATTTGGAGCCTGTGCTGCTGCAGAAGTCACTGCATTAATTGATAATCTGCTCAACCTTGCATACGCCATCCTCTCATATTTCCACAGTTGTAGCCGGTACAGGACACTACATTCTCTCTTGGTTAAATCACATGTATGTATAGGATTACTGCAGAGGGGTGCCACACGGCTGTATTTTTAGCGTGCGGAGCAGGTGCAATAAATCTTTTTCTCTTGCTTTTCTCTCCTTGCTTGATCACGTGAGCTGAGGGGGAAGTCAGGACAGATGGAGGCTCCTGTCACTTCAAAGATCTAGTCTTACTGATGGACATCTTTATTTAAAGAGAGACACACATGATCATTTACACACATTCCACTGGTCACAGTGATCAATGTGTAAAAGACTGCAATCATTTCTGAGGCTGTGTGTGGGAGAAAAACCCTCTTTTAGAGGACTTCAGCTCATAGAGTCCTGAGGCCTGTGTCTGGGGAGAGATGCATGCATGATGTGATATTTTTGTTGCGCTTTACAATTCCAATATGTTTGCAACTATCTCTTTTAAGTATTAATTATTATTAATTTAAGTATAAAAGCTGCAATCTGCTTTTTTTGGTTAAAATACAAAAACAGAGCAAGTGTATAACAGATCAGTGTTCAAAACAGTCTCTTTGCCCCGATTTCACAACACTACGTTTATAATAATGATTGAAAATTAGAGAAGTCCGGTTGGAATTCCCAGGAATTGTCAGTTTGGCTTCATTTGACTTGAGTTTGTAAAGAAAGCTGCAGTTTTATGGTTCAAACAGAGATGGTGGTAGACAGGCAAAAGTTACAAATTGCAGCTTTAATGATTCGTACAATTTTGCAATTTAAGACGTTTTGTGCAGACACACACCAAAATCTCTTTCATATTTACTTAAAGATTTACATCTTATGAATCTGTGACATGCTGTAGCATTTATAACGTGTGACTATGTAGCTAAGCTATTAGACGATCCTTTGGCTTGCTTGTGCTGTTGTAAGAATTTGTGGCATGAGAATTTTGAAACTGTCTCGTGTAATATTACATTGTGGTTAGCATCTAAATACGGAGTTAGCTTTGAAGTTCTTGTTCTCGTTTTCAATATCATAAGACAGCAACGCTAAAGAGTGTCTGGTTCCAATTTAGTTTCATGAAGGACTGGATGATTTTGGTTTGTTGAATCAGTGGAGGGAACATTCTAAAGGTATTTATAATAAAACATCATTATAGCTCTGTGTATTCATAGAAAAGTATTTACTGTAAGAATGACATTATTGAGCAAACAAGCTGTGGCAAACTGAGACATTTTTCTAAACACAGGGGCTAATATGCAGTTGATCTTATGTGAGGTTGATGTTGTGTACAATTCTTTTATATAAATTTTTCATACATGTTTGTATTTTATTTACTTTTATTTAACAACAAATTATTTATATAACACACATATGAATATGGGGCACATAAAACTAATTTTTTCTCTTAAGTTCACACAGGTGTCTTGTGCCAAAACTATTTTGGCTTAATTTTGGACAATATATCCAAACTTTTTAATGTTTATTAAATCTTTAAAACTGTGTTTGAAATTTTTCAGTAAACACAATATATGAAAATAATAATATAAGTCTAGGTTAAGTGTACAAATAGTCCTTGGGCCATTGCATTTACAATCAAACTGTTTTTTTCTTTGATGTTTGTTTAGCTAACCATTTGACATACTTGTAGTAATACTACTAATGCATAATGTTCTGTTGTTTATCATTTAAAACAATCAACCAGATCATTTATTAATGAGTGTTTTTTTAGGGCATTTAAAGTACCATTTCCTCCTCTAATGAGCATGTATTTGTTAAACACGAATGTAAGGTTGGAGGAAGGTTAGATGTTGGGCTGGTGATGATGTGACACAGTGTTTGGGTTCCAGTTTGTCCCCAGAGGCGTCTGACGTCCTATGGCGCTGCCTTATCTTAATGACCATTAACCATCTTTGCTTCATGTCAGAGAGAGAGAAGGTGGTACAGGAGAGAGAGAGAATGGGAGAGAGAGTGGGTGAGCCTCAGTTTGAGAATTCCTGACAGCTGATAAGAGGAAGTAGGAGATCCAGTTTACTGCACAGATAGGGCAGGAATGTGCTGCCAGATGATGACTCTGCCCATGACTACACTGCTGCCCGTATCCTACCCTGCCAAGACC
>JAZGTK010009024.1:0-17664 GCA_036877625.1 Ambastaia sidthimunki | reverse complement strand
GTGTCATAAAGCTCTTCTAAACTACACAGTTAAAAAGTTGTAAGCAGAAACCCAAGTACAACTTCAAGCTGTTGGTAGCACTAGAAGGTTCGAGAGTCTTAAAACTCACTCAGAATATAGTTCAAACTCTCTTTAACCAGTGTGCCAAATTTTACAAAACTGTACTTTGCGGTTTAAGCTATAAACTTTTCAGATTCCAGATATACATCGGTATAGACACTATATATAGAGAACTGACTTTAGTTCTTCTTTAGTGACAACTGACTGAAATATTTTGCTAACCAGTAAATGTGTATGTGTTGATACCTGCAGGCAGATCTACTCCTGCTTTGTAGCACCGAACCACACAGCCTTTGTTACGTAGAGACTGCAGACATTGATGGGTAACAACCCCTCCTTCTTCCCAGACACCAGAAGTCACTGACTAGCCTTCCCACAGCAGCGCTAAGCTAATGCCAAACGTTTAAAACAAAAACATCGCAGATCATCAAATGCAAAAATAAACAAATCGCCTGTGTGGTATGCAAAGTAGTTCTTAAAACACAAAAACTGTTGATTCTTCTCGCAGGTTATAAATGATTATGGAAAATGACATAGAAAAGTGTATTTAAATGAACTACAGTGTGAATCTGAAGATCGTGTTTTATAAATGTTATTATATAAACGCAGGGAAACCAACCTGAAGTTCCGTCAGGCTCTGGCTGTGACTCACACTGCATTGAAAGCAGATCAAGCCGAGAAGGATCTCTCAGCCTTTAACGGTCAGTACTTAAACTGTATGGAGATGATTGTTCCTAAACCTGAGCACAATATACATAAAGAATTCCAAAGCCAGTCATATTTTAGAATTCCTATAATTCCCATAAAAATTATTTGGAATCCCAAAGATTCCAAAGACATGAGTTTTTTTAGCCCTTGTATGTTTGTTTATTAAATTTAGTTGACTAATCTTTTAGCTAATTTGATGATAATTCGGCTACCAATTTTATAATTTCCAGAGATTTTCCAGCACAATATGTGTATAAAATATATGCATGCTTGTATTCAGTTTATAGAAAATATTCATATTAAATGCAACTCAACAGATAAAGTGATCAGAAGGCTTAAATGAGTTTTTACTTTAATACTCTGAACGTTTACTTCAAATTTTTTGTTTTTAAACAAAGGCATCGTCAGGTGCGAGGAGCCAAACGGTAACCTGCACTCTTTCAAAGGCGAATTGCATTGGAAAGAAGAGCGCCACCTGTTGGACAACGACAACCTGCTACTCAGAGGAACCATACTGAGAAACACAGACAGAGCTTATGGCGTGGCTGTATACACGGGTATGTTGAATCTGTACTTTCTTTACGTTAAATTCTACCAGGCTCATTGAAAGAGTTCAAAGGCGGTGAAAGTCAGAGGTTAAGTAGCTTCTGGAAACGGATTGGGTTTGGATGTCAGATATGAGATGTTTTCTTCTGGCCTCGACAGGTGCAGACAGTAAAATCCTACAAAATTGCGGCAAACTAAAACTGAAGAAAACTCAGGTGGAAATGCTACTGAACAAAACGGTGTTGGTGGTAAGAGTGACATAAGTTACATACATGAATACAAAGTTACGTAAACGATAAACAACGCCTCAGATAACAGAATATAATCTGAGTTTGCAGGAATTATGCAGATGACCTTGAGCGCCAGCTGTTGAGAAATGTTTGTTTTTGCTCTTCACTGTCGTCGCAGATGTCGAAAGTTCAATAAAGCTACTATCAAAAATACAATATTTTGGTTGACAGTTTTGCTTACCTCAGCTAGACTCACAGTATCATTCTTATAGTTTTGCTTAAGTCATGTAGTATGTTGCAGTTCTTATAACTGTACCAGCCAGTATCTCAGCAGTATCTCAGCAGTATCTCAGCAGTATCTCAGCAGTATCTCAGCAGTATCTCAGCAGTATCTCAGCAGTATCTCAGAACCTTGGCTGTAGCTTGTCTCTACCCACCACAGAGAAACATTACTTCAATATTAAACAACAACACAAGTAACCTAATAAATATGCTACTGTTGATTTGCTGCCTGATTGGCTCATTATGGTACGTTTCAGATCCTGCTTGTCATGTTGACGGCGGCTCTTCTGCTGGCTGTGGGCGCAGGGCTTTTCGAGCTCAAAGTGTCTCCTCAGTTCGAGGTTCTTTCAGCCCTGCAGCGTGACTCATCAGCTGCCTACCTGGGCTTCCTCAACTTCTGGGGCTACATCATTTTGCTCAGCCCATCCATGCCCATATCTCTCTATATAACGTAACAGCGGTTTTCCACATTCCCGTTTGCCGTCCTCTCCCTTACAGAAAAGACGCATGAATTTTACATGTGCGAAAACACCTGTGATCGGTGGTTTTGGAATATTTTCATGTGAATTCCATGGAAATTCCTATGGAAAACCCAAAGGATGTGAAACCTGGTGACGTTTTTCACGTGTGATCATTTGTTTTGTACATGTAAAATTCATGTGTCTTTTGTGTAAGGGCTGAGATTTAAATGTTTTTGTTGTTTTTTTGCCTTTTGAACATTTCAAAAGGCAAAAGGTTAAACTCTGATTGGTTGTCCCCCGGCAGGTTTGAGGTGATCCATATGGTGCACTGTCTTCTGATTGGCTGGGATGTAGAGATGTATTGGGAAGATAACGACAGCCCTGCCCAGGCCCGTACGTCCACTCTAAATGAGGAGTTGGGGCAGGTGGGTCATTTGCTTAGCGACAAAACTGGCACGCTCACGCAAAACCGCCTGCTCTTTCGTCAGTGCTACATTGCTGGAAAGATTTACGGTTTGTGATGTTTCTATGACAATATGCTAAATTTATTTGTGTATTTACAATGTCACTAATAATGGCATCTGTTTATTTAGGGGACATGTCGCAGGAGTTTAAGGTAAGAATGATGACAAAGCGTAATTTACTATTAGCAAAACTGTCATTGTACTTTTATTTGCTCACCCAATAAAATTGGATGCATTTCACTTTTTTTGTCGAAGCCATTAGACTTAAGCTGGAACCGGTTTTCCTGTGGTGGACTGAAGTTTTCTGATCAGCGATTGGTGGAAAAGCTTCGTTCGAAGAGCAGCCCGGAGTGTCAGGAGTTCTTCACTGCTCTTGCCCTGTGCCACACTGTCATGAGCGAGTGGCGTGATGGTTAGTAGACATGGATTGAAATTGTTGTCATAAAGCTCTTCTGAACTACACAGTTCTAAAGACATAAGCAGAAACCTAACTACAACGTCAAGCTGTTGGTAGCACTAGAAGGTTGGGGCTTTAAAACTGCTCAGAATATAGTTCAAACTCTCTTTAACCAGTGTGCTAAATTTTACAAAACAGTACTTTGCAGTTTAAGCTTCAAGATATACATAGGTCTAGGCACTATATATAGAGAGCTGAACTAGAACAGTCATTTTTCTGTTGAAGAAACCCAACATAGACACAATGTTTTAGAAGCTGGTCTGTCCTTTATTCCTCACCTGGGTTAGCCAGCAAGACTTTTCTGGACAACCAACTTCACATTTGCTGGTAAACGGCTAACCCAATGCTAACTTCATGCTAACCCAATACCAAAGCAGAACTAACAATCCTGGACCAACATGGAAATTCATGTGGGCTTTTTAGCAGGATTAGCTTGATATCTCAAAACCAGATTATTTAGTACATTTTGTTTAATGATACAGGTTTGCCTCAATACCAAGCAGCCTCACCAGATGAGGAAGCTCTAGTGTGTGCAGCACGAGAACTCGGCTGGGTGTTCCTCACCCGTACCCGCGAGACCCTCACGATCAGCGAGCTGGGGCTCACAAGGAACTACCAGCTTCTTGCTCTCATAGACTTCACCAGTAAGAGAAGACGCATGTCTGTATTGGGTGAGTGTCTTCAACTGACCTGCAGTTATCTTTAATATAATCTGTAAACTTTACTGTGTTTCTCAACCAATGAGAACTACCGTAAAGTTTACAGTAGGCACCTGCCTGACCTTTGTTGGGTGTGTGTGTGTAGTGCGGGAACCCGGGGGAGATTTAAAGCTCTACTGTAAAGGTGCAGATATTGTGATTCTTGAGAGACTTCGGGAGGACCAACCACTTCAAGAGAATACTGAAAATGCTCTAGAGGTGACGTTGAGGACAACTGTTCTACAAAGACAACTTTTAAGGAACTTTTGTACAACTTAAGATGTTTACTAATGGTTTGTGACTTCACATGCGGTCGGCAGCTCTTTGCTCAGAACTGCTTGAGGACTCTATGCGTGGCCGTACGAGCGGTTCCTGAATCCCTGTGGGCCGAGTGGAGCCACGCCCTCAACCAGGCCAACATGGCGGCGGGTAACCAAGAGACCGTCCTGGAAGAGATATATGATCAAATGGAAAAAGAATTAATGGTACTCAGTGGGAGTTATTATGAAACATAATATGCCTAAGTTGACTCAAGAGACCAGAGAAATATTGTCAGAGGTGTTTAGCATCAATTCCTTCTGTTGTGTAATGTTTGTCTGTTTGTGCAGCTACTCGGGGTGACCGCCATCGAAGATCGTCTCCAGGAGGGCGTCCCCGAGACCATCGCCACCCTACGGAAGGCAGGGGTGAAAGTGTGGGTGCTGACGGGAGACAAAAAAGGTGCTGTGTTTCCCCACAGCTAGGACAGCAAAACCAACGGGGGAAAATTAAATAAATACAATTTTCCTGTTTTTGGTTTGTTTAGAAACGGCAGTGAACATAGGCTTTGCATGCAAACTGATGGATCCAGACACCATCCTGATTCAAGGGGAGGAGCTTAGGTCAGAAAGTGTTGAAGTTTCATAAGCCAGGTGTGATGCGATAAGGTGCCATTAAAAAAATCACTTCCATGCTAATCTGAGCGACACGCTAACAAGTGGCATGCAACAAGACAACTGCATCACGCCTTGTTTAGAATGAACAGCGTAATACAGAGACTTGCATGCAATATAACGCAACATGCTGGTTGTTAATATCTTCAGGCAGCTCCTGGATTCTCCTCATCCAGATGTTTGTGATATTTCCAAAGAGCCTGAGGTTTGGATCACAAGCAGGAGACCAGTCAAAAGCAAAGCTGCGCTGGTCATCACAGGTCCCGAACTGGTAAGCATCTAATCTCAGAAAAACATGCCATTAGTTCAACCTAAAGTTTAATTATTACTTCTGAAATCCAAAGTGTTTAGATGGTGCTATTGGTCCAAGACCCTAAAAGTCCATGTTTTGGATGACCAAGGTTCAATTTTAATCTGTATTGTTGTGTCTTTGTACTTTACAGGTGGAACTTACCCAAACGTCGGAATGGGGGGAGAGGTTTGTCACTCTGGCTGGTCAGTGCCAGTCTGTGCTGTGTTGCCGCGTGACACCGGCACAAAAAGCCGAAGTAGTCGAGATGGTCAGGAAGCATTCGACGTCCATCACCATGGCGATAGGAGATGGCGCCAATGACGTGAACATGATCAAAAGTAAGAAATCCATTAAACCCTGATCTCCTCTACTAAAGATCTGAAGTACAAATGACAAAATTGCATAAATATCCAGCTTTATCATAAACTCTCCTATGACAGCGGCACATATCGGTGTGGGTCTGTGCGGCGTGGAGGGGAGCCAGGCAGTGCAGAACGCAGATTTTGCTCTTGCACAGTTCAGGTTTCTTCTCAGGCTGTTGTTGGTTCACGGTCACTGGTCATACTACCGTATCTGCAGATTTCTGCGCTATTTCCTCTACAAAACCACTGCTTTTGCTCTGCTTCACGTCTGGTACAGTTTCTACAATGGCTACAGTGCTCAGGTAGAGCAATCTTTACGCTGTATATTGATAGCGATGAATCGTAACTGTCATGTACGAACAGGGTTTGTAGGAAGAATAAGTCAATTTAAGATTGTAAACAACAGGTTATTCATGTTGCAGTCCGTAACTTTTGGCCTCTCTGTCGCCATCTCTGTTTGAAACATACGATTGCAGGTTACTTTATGTACTTAATTCACAAAAACAAATGAAACCAAACTGACATTTTCTTAGGAAATTGGACTCGATAGCTCAAATTATAAATTATTATTATGAGCTTACCTTTGTGAATCGGGATAAGCCAAGGAGACAGTTTTGAACAATGATCTGTTATGATGTTGCTAATAACTGATTTTTGTTTATTTTTAACCAAAAAGTTACGGATTGCAGGTTTTTATTTATTAGTGAAATACAGTTACACAACTTTTGACTGGTAACAAACCAAACGGCTAGTTTACTGTGATGCATTTCTGCCCTCTGTTTCAGCCCATGTACGAGAGCTGGTTTATTAGTCTCTACACAACAACATATACCTCCTTACCTGTACAGTGCTTGGGGATTTTTGAACAGGTGAGCCATTTGCTGAGCCCTTTGACCAATCACCTTTGGAATTTTAACAAGGACAAAGCTCACAGCTGATTGGTTAATCAGAGTTTATGTCTGCACTGTGATAGGACATGAGTGCCAAGAGCTGCCTTAGCTGGCCGGACATCTACACCATTGGACAGAGAAAGAAACTTTTCAATCCGTTTGCTGTGGCCGTCACGCTTCTGTACTCCTTGTATAGCTCTATTATCCTTTTCTTTGTCCCTATGGGATTACTGCAGCACTCCATGCTAGATTTCCAGACACTAGCTGTTACTGTGGAAACATCAGTAGTGTTTACAAGCACCATGGAGGTAACTTGATTCACAAACCCATTTGATTGCTTACCTCAGTGTGTGTGATTGAAGGCCACGGGATTTACATGGATTGATATGTAGCCCTTATGCAAAAAAGTCGTCTGGAGAAAGTATTGTCTACTTTACCTGCTGAAAGCCATTCTCAGCATCATAATTCAGACACATAATCCTTTTGTGAAACTGAAAGACTTGTTTTTGGTTCTTTTCGTCTCTTCTAGGTTATCCTGAATACGAAATTCTGGACCAAGTACAGCATTGCCGCTATCGTTTTTAGCTTGCTTGCATTTTTTCTGTCAACTTTTGCTCTGCATAGCCCTCGTTTGTTTACGGCGTCTCCAAAAGACTTCTTTTTCCTAGGTATTCATCTCTGCTAATACATGTAAATATATATACCTATAAATCACATTTATCTAGATAAAAACACAAAGTTTCATCAAGTAGGGGACTTCAGACATATCACCTCATCTTCTCTGTGTCCATCTAGAAAACGTATTGCTAATCTGTGGTGAGCCACCAGGGGGCAGTGTTGAACTCTAGTTAGCTTTACAGTTCCATAACTTGTATCAGTGGTTTGGTCTTCATGGTAGTTATTGAGCATGTTTTCTTAAAGCTTAAACGCTATTGGTTGTTTCTTGGAATTGTCAGGATCTTCATCAAATGCTTACAGCTGTCCTGAGGTTTGGCTCACTATATTCGTGACCACATGCATTGCTGTCCTTCCTTCCATGACCATCAGAGCCCTAAGTGTTGTGTTGACAAACCCCAACAAACATAAGGTTGGATGCCCCCTAATTGTTGCCCCCCTTGTTGTTTAAATCTGCAGTTCATAACTTTTGCCTCTTGAACCCATTTCAGTTTGAAACATAAAATTGCAGGTTACCTTACGTACTTTATTACACATAAATGCCAAACTGACATTTCAGAAGAAATTAGACCTGACACCTCAAACTATAAAACTGTGATACAAGCTTACCGTTTGAATCAGGGTAAGGCATGGAGATTGCTTTGAATACTGAACTACTATGTACTTGCTTAAATGACTTTTTTATATATATAAATAACCAAACAAGTTACAGACTGCAGCTTTAATCACAAGCATTTTTGGGCTAATTAGCATAAAATATTGCTAGTCTCATTGGTTATGCTAACTACATTTTTTTATACTTGTAGATTCACAGCTCAGTGAACGAGCCTGTTGAACTCCAGTCGTGGTTTCAGAGAGGCACTTTGCGACGTCGTTCATCGTACGCAGTGTCCCAAGGAAAAGGCTTCGGAAAGTTAATCACCACAGGAGTCGGGCTCCCCTCTGCAGCGTCCCCGCAGGACGGGAGAGTTACAGCAGATGGTTTTAAGAAGGGATCTTCGCAGGTTGCACACAGAGAAATGAACGGTAGTTACAGGGCATGAAAACATTATGTAACTCATTCAAATGTGAAAGAACAACAGGTTTTGTAACCAAATGTCTGTGGTCCACAAGCCCAGGGGTTTGGTGCATTTCTCAAATGCAACTCTAAAATACAGCTAATCAAAATTTGTGATTTTTGAACCTTGGTGGGGATGAAATGTACATTTTAATACAAAAGAGATGTATCAGCCCCATTTGTCCTAACACTGTGAGAATTATAGGGCCAAATGAATGGGTGTCCCCCATTATCTCTAGTTTTATAATGTTCAACCTTTTGAATATAGGTGCACTTTATGTATAGTACATATAAATGTTTTACAAATAAATATATATAACTTAAATAGTTTTCGTCTCTTTTTTTGCTTCAAAACAAGGTTTGGCCAGGTAATGTAGTCCATTTATCTTCTACCGGTAATCTTTTTTTTTTTATTGATGGCCATTCAAAAGCTCCACGTAAATCGCAAACATTTAGTTTATGTAAATGTTTTGATAATGATATAAATGGCAGATGACAGAATTCAAATATTATTCATGTTGATAAATAAACAGACAATAGCGTGAAAGTGTTCAACAATGGTTTTATTTTATTTCAAAACACGCAAGTTACCCATTTTACCATTTTTAGCTTTTTTCTGTAACAGTTATTACTCCGATTAGTCTCCTACTCGAAAGTGTCCACTTGCACTAAATGAAAAGTGCGCCACAGGCTCTCTGGCTCCCCCTGTCGGACAGGAAGAGGAAAGAGGCTCCCTAGGACATGCCCTTTAACCTCAACAGCTGCCTGAGAACAAGTTTGTATGTGTGTTTTTACATCATCGACGGGATATTCAAAACCGGACGCACCTGTGGGCGCTTCTCAACATAAGCCGGTTGTTCCTTTTTTCATGGTTTCCGTTGCACCATTGCCGGAAAGTCACATCCTCTAGTGTGTCAGAAATCCTCGCCTCAGGCATCAAATACAGCTTAGGGAACCCATTGACTGTTTTGTTGGATTGTCTTTACCTACAGATCAATCTTTGGCTTGGGTAGATGTGCTCTAGGTTGAGTTTGTGTGCATAAAATAGTTTTAATTAAGAACCTTTAACTTTGCACACCCTGTTCCCTGCCTTCTGTGTTTCAGTTTTAACATCCTGTGCTAATCTGCCACACTGCATTTGCAGGTACACGACAACAGATGTTTTTCAAGTCCAGGATTGGTGCAGGTGTTTTACCAAAAATCGACTCTCCGTGAGATTTCGACTCCCCTGCTTCTGATTGGTTACTACACTGGGAGGCAGCTACCTGATTGGTCTTCGTATGTAAAGCCCAACTCCACACCTAATCCTAATCTTAACCATAGAATGGAGAAACGGGAGTCATAATTTCACAGAAAGTCAGATTTTGATACTACACAAACACCCCAGTGACTGACGAATCAGAGGAATGAGGAATCAGCCTGAATCAGAATCAGCGATAAAGATTTGAGGTAAAGAACTTTTTTCTTTTTTTTTTGCATAGTTCCCTGTGCAAAAACCACCAGCCTCAGCTGCTCTATATTGACTGGTTTGCGGTTATTAGAGAGCGTTGCTAGTGCACCCGTGTGCTAGCACTAGCTCTTTTCCATTGCTCTGGCAGTGTGGGAGCAGGTGAGAGAACATTGTAGCTAAATACCAAAGTATACCTTTAGCATTAGCATCAAAACACAATGCTAAATTTGCCCCTGTTGCTACTCGTCTTTGATTGATGGGTCTAAATTTGTTTTGGAAATTCAATATTATTATGACTTCATAGTCATAGACTAACAGGGAAGAACGTATGCTAAGTTGGTTAACGCTGCACACTGTGAGTGCCACAGCAGTGGTCACCTATCAAAACCAACGAGAGCCTCTTTCCTTCATCCTTCCGTTTCTCCTCCTCCTCCAAGCCTGTCTTCTCTCCATTTTTCTCCTTGTTTTGAAACTGATTGTCTTCTACCATCACAAAGACACTTGGTTCTGATTGATTGACAGGTGACAGAAGAGGAAGAGCACAGTGTGACTGGGAGGGGGGGGATTGGATCTGCAGACAGACCCCAAGAGAAATGTGATGTATGTGTGCATGATGCTGTTTTACAGTTGATGAAAGACCATTTTTGGTTGGAGGGGTCCGCTGCAAAAGACTGGCTGGTAGAGTTCCAGCTTTGCATGAATTGGTGTGCAACCCAAATTGAGAAACACGCCACATGTAAACAAATGCACACAAGATTACATTTCAGAAGAGAAGACGTGTACATCGGGTCCATGACCAAGTTTAGCTCGCCCAGGATACACGGTCATGCCCCACTATAAAGAAGTTATATACATAAAAGAAATACAAGGAGGTCAGAGAGGGTTCCAACAATACATGCACACAACCAGTGAAAAACAACAGCGACTGAAAACTCTACAAAACAAAGACCCCTCCAACGCCCGAACCTTAGCCACCCTAACCCTTCCCACCCGTCTCCAACCTCCCCCGGGGTCTGTTCGTCCTATTCTCTCCCACCAAAGTCCAGTTCAATCCAGTTTTACTCTATACAGTATACAATAGTCATGCAGAAAAAATGTCTCCGCCACTTTAAATGGGAGGAGTTTGTTTTTTCATCTTTTAAATTAATGCTAGGAGCACTTAACACAATCGAGAATTCGCTTGAAAGAACAGTGGAAAAAACAGAAATTTATAAGAGGAAAATAAATAATGTTAACATCAAATGATTGGATGAAAACAAATTTAGTTTCAAATCATTTATATCCAAATGTACGTTTTGGAAATTATCGTTAGCTTTGATTTTTGCTCTCTTTTTTTTTTTTTATCTGCGCTTTTTAATTGAACTATTTTCCCACTTTTTCTTCCGCTCTCATTGTGACTTTCTTTTCACATCACGTCTTTCATTAAAAACATTCAAACGTCTTTCTTTTTATAAACAATTACGTACCACCGTAAATCAAAATAATATTATGCAATAGTAATAATAATAATAATAAACAAGAAATTGTCAAATGAGTAAACCAAACGACACAACAAAAACACAATTTAACAGTATAAAGCTTCAAGTCACAAGTTCAAAAACTAACTATTATTAGTCTTAGTAGTGTTAGTGTACTCATTGTAATTAGCATTAGTTGAATCTAAATTACATAAACTTTACACAAAACATTTGAGGTATTTCAGAATCAATTGTCAACACCTGCCCGCCAAGTCCTTTTGTCTTCCGCTGGGAGAAATTTAGAGGGAAATGGTCCGTTGTGTCACATAAACTGGCTTCTTTTTCCTTAAACCACTTTCATCTGCTTAGATCTGATGACTGAACTACTGAGAAATGGAACTTCCTGTTTTAACGCTGGCCCTTATATTCCATCCCATTGATCTAGACCTAAATCAATGTAGAAAGTTAGCTATAGGACACGCAAAACGCCCTGCTAATTAGGGCTAAACTGATCTGACACCACACTGGCTAAATTAAAGTTCCATCTGTGTATGTTAGGCCAGACTAATCCAAAGAGCAGCCAGTTGATTTAGGATAAAACTATCTTAGGAAGATAGGCCGTGTGTTGATACAACAGCGAGGCGTATTGAGTTGGAACCAGGGTGACCGTATGGAATCAAAACGCTGTGATTCAAAGATTATTGGATGAACTTCACAGAGATCTTGACCGAAACAAGCTGGAAAAAAAACTAAGCAAAAAAAAATACAATTTTGGGTCCATTTCTTAAACACATAAATAGTTTAAATGTGAATAATTTAAGTAACAATAACAATAAATGATAATGAAATAATAATAATAATAAAACAATAAATAAGGTCTGCATTATAAGTCCTTACACACAATTAAGTGCTTAAAATATCAGCTACTCACCCTGTTTCCAACTAAATATGCTTATTCACTGCACATTTGTATGAATGCAGGTTTGTATGAATTTGTATGAAATATGTGTGTGTGTGTAAGTGTATGTGTGCGTGCATGTGTGTGTGTAAGTGTATGTGTGCGTGCATGTGTGTGTGTGTATGTGTATGTGTGCGTGTGTGTGTGTGTGTGCGTGCGTGTGTGTGTGTGTAAGTGTATGTGTGCATGCATGTGTGTGTATGTGTGCGTGCATGTGTGTGTGTGTGTAAGTGCGTGCGTGTGTGTGTAAGTGTATGCGTGCGTGTGTGTGTAAGTGTTTGCATTAATTTTTTTATGTGTGTGTGTGTGTGTGTGTGCGTACTCCAGAGCAGTCCCACCCGTTGTTGAAGAATAAAGGCACTCAACTCAATCTGCATTGCAGCCGCATCCCTCCATGCGGTGCTTTGCAGTCTGACTGCACTGTGAGCGTGTGTATACGTTAGCCTACGCGTCCATTTGTACGTGTGTTTGCATCCGTAACAGCTTTGGTTTTGCTATCAGGTTTCTGGTATTTGGTGTACATCTCTCCCTTTGGCAGCACAGGACCGGCAGGACAAAAATCTTTGGTATCAGTGGCCGTTACACAAACCACCCAGCTCAGTGAGGTAGCCACACTGGTTCTCACTACAAACAAAAGGTCATTTTTTTTCTTTATCAGCTAATGTACATACAGACGCCTGCTGATTTGTGTATCACAAACCTGCTGTCTTCTCACATCTCAATGCTCAAAGCATCGTTAAGCTCACAATTTAGCTGTACTAACAATGCCCACTCATATCTGTTTAGCAAGTCTTCCACAATTCCAGAAATGCTACTGTTGCATTCAGAGATGCTAAAAAAACTCCTCTTCGATTTTGAACATCTCCCCATGGAGGAGAGGTTGTGCCCTTGTTTCGCACCCATTTTGGCAGGTTTTTTTTGAGGATTTTGGGTGAAATTCTGGTTTTGTTTTCTCTCCAACAGAGAGCGAGAAAGAAAGAAAGAGAGAGATCTCTTTACAGCCTTCCATTCTTTGTGAAGATTTCATCCATGGTGACCTGTGTAGTGTAAGTTCACATGCAATGCAGAGATGTTCCATGTCCATCTGCAGTCCTTCAAAGTTCAGCTGTTTTTTTAAGAAAGTCTCTCTCTTTTTTTTATGAATTTTCCAAATGATCCACAAAGTGCCATACATATGCACAACAGATCACAAGTTTCATAAGAAATAGAAATATTTTGTACCAATTACCCGCTTTAATATTATGAAGAAAAAGCAAGTTGAGGATGGGTGAAGAGTAGAATGGAAAACAAAGATATGGTAGATCGATGTAAATTACAGTGAGCTTGTTCCTCAGCTGTTTCTGTTGTGTATGTTTCTCCCTTTTTATTATTGATTTGCTGAGCTGAATGTTTTAAAGCTTTGATTATTCTTTAAATATTTTTGTTTAAAAAAAGATTCTTATTTGTTTAAAAGATGATTGTTGGCTGCTATGGCACATAATGCCAGTTTGGGGTAGGGGGATGGATTCTGGCGGAAGGTGTGTGAACTCTTACATTAAGGCAAATATTATTGGCACTAGATTTTCTGTAACATTTTGGACTGAGTTTACCCCTCGTCCACATTGCAGGATAAACGAAACATTTGATTTGTCAGTAGGATTTCAGTGTGTGGGTGTACCATTGTGTAACAAATATTTCCATATGTTTTTAAAATGTGCCTCTCATTGTGTTTGGCTGTTTTGACCTTTGGCCTATTGTGATTATATGGAATGAAAAATACTCTGTTCATAGTTGAAATGTCACAGGTCGCAATCTTTCAAAGTCAGTGCACCATTGTTGGAGGTGGTCCAGTATTTTGCCCCCAGTTCAAAATAACCTGGATGGCAGTTGTTTACCGATACGCTATTTGCTTTGGTTGTAATGTGCTGATTGTAGATTGAGACAATCTGGGCTCACATGTTCCAGACCGACACCTAAACCTCGTAGCTCAGTTAACACACATTAACCGCAGGTGCCATAAAACGTATGTCGAGCAGGCCTCCATTTACATCTGTGCAAAATAAACCAAACGGAGAGCCGTGCTGGGCAAACGCGTCCTTGTTGAAGGAGCTCGTTCCATTTCACCTTCGGCAGAGGTCAACGTCCTTCGCTTTTCTGTCTGTATTGATTAGTCTCTCAATTCATTAGCTTAGCATATGATCTGAGAGTCTTCGTGAAACAGCTGGCCATTAGGGAATTGTGCCACTGTGGGCGAAGAGTGATGATGTAGAAGGTGGCTTTCTTTGACAAGCTTTCTTGAGTAACAAGCCTTCTGTGCTATGCCCTGCGAGGGGCTCGTTTGTTTTTGACCACGCAATTATGTGCGACGTGAAGACTATGCACGAACAAAAAGACTATGAAGCCAAACCACTACAGTTCACTAGGATTTTTTTGGGTTTCTTTGATTAGTTGCCTTTCCATGGTTGTGGACTTAGGTGCTTTTTCATGTAGAGAGTTTTGGATTGGTTCATAACAGTCCAGAGAAAGTTGCATTTGCGTGAAACGTTGCTGTCTGCGACAGCGATGGGATTGATTGGCACGCGACAGGCGACCGCATGAGCTCGGACTCAAAATCGTCCGGCCTCCGGTACCCGGGGGGAAGGGGATTTAGACTTAAGCTTTGGAGAAGGTGGTTGCGGAGGTGCCCGGCTGACCCGGGCTGGCTCCGTGTCCGTGATGATGTTCGTCGTGCCAACGGTCGACGCAGCGACGCCGGGCGTTCATGAAGAAGTTGCTGACAGTGCTGAGTTCCAGGCCCAGCTGCTGCGAGATGGTAAGCTGCATTTCCTTTGAGGGCCGCTTGTTTTCCTTGAAAATGGCGATGAGTGTGCGACGCTGCAGGTCGGTGAACACCAGCCGCTGCTTCTTGGGTGCCAGATTTCGTTCCTTGTGCTGCTCCTGTTCTTTGCGCTTGCAGGCTGTGTGAAGAGAGGAGAACGTGGGAGGGAGGATGAACAAGACAAGGGGAAGAAAGAAGATGGAGGAGAAATTCATTAGCCTCATGTTTACTCTACATACTGAAATGACCTATTTCAGAGCAAATTCCACAGATGAGAAGCTTTAGCGGTGAGCAAAAATTTTCTCTCTGTTGTTTGGCTGTGGATTAATAGTGATTTAAGACAAATCCATTCTGTCTCCCCAGAGGTCAAAAATCAGCCCTTTAAAGAGAGCAGACAGAGTAGGCAGTGGCGCGAACCTCAGACTGGTCGTTGGAGACACCACTGTTTGATTCAATATTAATGCAGTTTGGACTCACAGTAGGAGAGTGAGTGACTGGTATATAAATGTAGGGGCCTTTTGTGTGTGTGTGTGTGTGTGTGTGAGGGAGACAGAGAGACATATAGACAGAAAGAAAGAAAGAAAGAAAGAAAGAAAGAAAGAAAGAAAGAAAGAAAGAAAGAAAGAAAGAAAGAAAGAAAGAAAGAAAGAAAGAAAGAGGCACAAGGGGGGTATTGACTCATCCTATTTTAGTGTGTATTTGGAGGTAGGGTTGTCCACAGAGACTTAGGTCTGAACGCCCCTCCAGCAGGTCTTACAGTCTGCGACTTCAAACAGAGGCCACTGGAGGGCACAGACCTGAGAGAGGCAGATATTTCAGAACTCAGCCCGCCTCCCTGTGTGTTTCTGTCCTGGCAACACATACAGAAGATAGTCTGGCTGCCTACTTGAGGGCAGTAAACACTCGAAGTGTTGTGCCGAAACATGAGTAAGCCAAGAATTATTTTAGCCCATTTACAGCTTGGAAGCACAAACAAACTGTTTTTTGTTTTTATCGGGTACTTTCTTACTGAAGTGACCCACGGCCAATTTAGAAATCTGTTTTTTATTATTATTTTAATATTGTTAAGTTCTCTAATTGACGCAGTTGTGAATGGATCGCTCATTTTTAACCCGTGTCCCCTCAATGCCCCACGCCAGCACAAGCAACTCGTCGCCCCGCAGTCGCGTCTGTCCGTGCGCGTATCTGGAGCGACTTGGAGCCGAACTGCGGTGCCTTGTATCTAATTACAGTGAGCTGAGCTTCATTGATCACATCACCTCTCGCAGTCAAATCTGTTTACTACAGGCGTCTAACTGCCTGGACCGCATCCATCATATTCACAATCTGCATCGGCCACTCTGCGTTTATGTGCGCGCACACGCCTGCGTGGACGCGCGCAGTTAAACGCATCGAACCCCAACCATTTAAACGCTGGCGCTCCCTCAACGTAATAATATTTGTTTTCACATAACGTTACTTCAATCGCATAAAGGTGTCTCGAAAGTGAACGATGATGCTTTAAAGGCTCTTAAATTTTAATGAGTCGTCCGCGTTGCTCGACTGGATGAAAAACACGGCGTGTTTATCGCAGGGGAAGTTTCGGAACGATTTATCGCAGCTTTTGTTTTCTAAACGTTGTGCGGCGAACGTTTTTAAAACGCGTGTTTTTAACTCATGGGTAAACTGTAATTCCTGTTGTAACCCGGGTCTACCAGCAGGTGTCGCTGGCGTTATTCCCGGGTGTAAACGGTTTACAGGCGTAAGATTTTGTGATCAATACTGATCGATCGGTTGGGAAGGAGGCCCTGATTACTGAACCAAGCTCGGCGTGGAAAAGGAAAAAAATCGATGGCTGCAGACTTTAGAGCTACAGTGAGCAGAGAGACACACATATAGTAAGGAAACAAATAATACAACGAGTGGTATAAAAATGAATTGAAGCGTTTTGAAGGGAACGATGGCGTGATATGCTAAAAATAACACGTTTAATCAGCGTTACAAATTATGCATAAAATTGTTACCTCAGTTGTAACTGAATGATAATAATGAACTTTAAAACAATTGACTCTACCGACTTGGCATCAAAACAATAGCCTACTATGATAATTTTTTTTGATGGCATATACATATTTATAATATACATAAAATATAAAAAATATACATATTTATCTATTATATGCTGGGGACAAACCTTGGTCTACCGCTACTTATAAATATCAGTATCTTAAAGGCCATGTTCCTTATTATTTGTATTAATTGTGAACGACAAAATATTGAAGGTTTTCCCCACCTGTCATTGAAACGAGTACAATAGCGTCAGATTGCTGAAACGTTTATTTATGTGCATTTAAATAGTGGCGATGCTATAAGGCTATAAAACTTGTAAATACACTTATTTATTTATAAAGAGGGAGAAAGCGAGAAAAAAGGTTTTTGCCTTGCAAAAGTCTTTTTGCAACACACCAAGGATGGAGGGCAGGCCCGTTGCGTTCAATACAGGTCGATAAATCCGTAAATAATTCGTTTTTGAAATTCATTTCATCTAATTAATT
This sequence comes from Ambastaia sidthimunki, assembly GCA_036877625.1. Taxonomy (NCBI): domain Eukaryota; kingdom Metazoa; phylum Chordata; class Actinopteri; order Cypriniformes; family Botiidae; genus Ambastaia; species Ambastaia sidthimunki. Next base: position 354 of record JAZGTK010009024.1, on the reverse strand, counting down.
ATAGTTTCATGAAAATTGTTCTGGTAATGAGGCAGAAACTACGGCAGACCTGTTCTGTACCAATGGGGAACGGAGTCTAAATTTGAAATAATATCAATTTAATAGCACTGCTTGTGATGTGCGGTGTGGGGAATGACAAATGGGAACACAATGCGGTGTGATTCCGAATAATGACTGAAAAAAATCTCCATATAGCTGCAAACCTCCAGTAAACCGCATGCACGGCCTGTGATGGTGTAAATTACCGCCCGTCTTTAATTTGCCGCGTCTTTACCGCAAGAATCAAGCTAATGGTTCTCCAGAAATTAAAATGCAATTATTTATGTCCTTTTTTTCAATAAACTAGGCTTCGTT
>JAZGTK010009023.1:0-17665 GCA_036877625.1 Ambastaia sidthimunki | reverse complement strand
ACACACACACACAAAATGAGCAGCTATAATGTTCAACTGGTTACACCCACCACTCAAAGTTTGTACAAACAAAATAACCTGCCAGACATACCTCAGCATACATGACATTTTTCAGTAAAAAAAGCCAATACAATCCAGCTAAACTGACTAAATCACAGTGAAAAAGGACAAAAACAAAAATAAATCTTTTATAGATTACAAAAAGATTGTGCAAAAACTCTTGGGCTGCTCAACTTTTTATAATGTGGTTAAACTATAAAACACAGACCATCAGGCCATGTGGCTGAACTCTGGGAAGTTTCGAGTCATTTTGTTCCCTGTGGGTAAATAATCACCAACACTGTGTCCTATTGCCTCTTAAAAAACAAAAAACCAAACTTCAACATAATACAGTGTAACTGTTACTGTAGATTCATATTGGAGAATCAGGAATTAAATGCATTAAAAATAACACGTGGTTTGCTTCGCGTGGAGCACATGGGTGGGTAACTAACTAACTAACTAACCATTTTAATGAAAGGTGACAATAAAAGCCTAAAAATGGACAGATCATTCAGCGTAAATCAAATATAATGTGGACCACAACTTATATTGGTCATTACTTTTTGTGTTTTAATACTAACTAACGGTTCTCCACTTAAATGTGCTGTTATCCTTTGTGAAACATTATCCGATATGACAAGAAACAAAATATGTCTCTCGTACACACAGACTTAGTGCTGTCACAGACTTTAAATGAGTCTTTGTAAGTCTTTGTTGTTGTATAAACCCTGACCTCTCTTTACTCAGGGTGACACTATTTACATATTTCTCTCAAAACGTCACCAAGACACCAAAACTAACCAAAATTACATGACATGAGATCCAACCCACCCAGATCTACACTAAACCTTCATCCAAAAACCCTCATCTGTCCTGTTTACCAAAACATCTTGTTTATACATCTAAACTCCGCGTAAATGACAAAAACAGCCCTAAATAACCAAAATCTGATACTAGGATTCAACATTTACATTATATAAAGCCAGATTCGTATTGAATAGTCTTACCTGAGCTCTTCTTAGTCCATTCCCCGCATTAAAGCAGAAGATTTGGTTGTTTTTGGCTGAAACGTGAAGGTTTCTGTCAGATAGAGATTGAAGCTGTCGTGCTAACAGGCTAACGATCATCGCTTCAAACAAGGGCCTTTGTTTTAAAAACCAACAAAGCGCACAAATCCATCCAGAACGAGCTCGTGTTGGTTTATAAGCTGTCCATCTTTAAAAACACGTCGTTTAGGATGACAGGTAACGGGATTTGAGTTTTGTCATCGAGTTGTTTTGTCGCTGTGTTGTGTAAGGCTGCGCTAGCGCTGCTGCCGCTGTGTTTTGTTATTGTCGTCACTGCGCAGCGAGATGAATTCTGGGAAGGGCGACGGTGCGCAGCACACAGCTGCTCTGAGATCAGTTTCTGAACTGACCGGTGTTATTGTGAACCGCTGGTAGAAACAGGGAGGAGCTGTTCTCAAATCAGTCGCTTCGGGAAACTGAAAAGCTTTGGGAACAATTTGGTCTTGTGTTGGAAAGAATTCATTTTTTAAAGGTCATAAAACAGTAAAATGTTCAGGCTGTGACTCTTGTCTTATGTTTTGGATGTTTGTTTGGTTGTTTGTGTGTTTGTTTATTTATTTATTTTGCTTGTGGGATAGTAAAGAAAAAACATTATCTTGAAGTCCTAATTATATTTTATTGAATATGAGTTTTTATGTGTATTGTATATGTATGTGGGATTCGAGCTGCCGGGTCTAATTTCCCAGGAAATATCAGTTTGGCTTTATCTGACTTCAGCATATGTAAAGAATGTATGTAAAGAATGTATGTAAAGTAACCTGCAGTTTTGTGTTTCAGACAGAGATGGCGCTATAGAGACTTTATGCACTGGGCTTTTAGGTCTTCTGTTTCACAAATGCTAAGACCCATGGGATTATGTAATATTATATTCATGACAAATCTGTCTGCCTCTGGCATCTTGGTGAAAACAGAGCAGAAGACATTTGAAGAGTGATGAGGACCCATGAGCTATTGCTTTATATTCTGAGCACCCACAATTCATAGCAGGCAGAACATTCATAATCAGTGTCAAATATTTGTGGCTGTGCTGACTACTAGTTGTGCAAATGGCTGCATGTGTTATGCTGGAAATTAATGTGTTACCAACACCTGTTTAATGACTAAATTACAGTTTAGGACCATATGTGCTTCTATAACATACCACATGTAATAACCTGTAATGGTTAACCACAAGACTGACTTCACAACGCTACACAAACTGGTACGCAAAGCACTAGAAATATAAGTAACATAAGTCCAGTCATGTATTTATTGACAGGTGAACAGAGAAACAGGTCACACTGTTCAGTCAATATCTCAGTCAATATTACTGCTTCCAGACAGTGTTCAGAAAAAAATCTACAAAGACTCTTTGTTGGGCAATATGGTTCCATAAGGAACCTTTAACATCCACAGAACCTTCCTGTTGCATAAAAACAATTCTAGTGGGAAAAAGATTTATACAAAACAATTGTTTATGCAAAAACATTTATAGGCAAAAAATTATAATAAACTCTCTTTATGATCTTTCCTGAAAAATATTTAAATAGTTTAATCAGAAAAAGTGTGTGACTATGTGTGTGTGTTCCTGGTAATCACTGTGTTATGGGGACCAAATGTCCCCACAAATATGGTACCAATACATTTTGACTTGGAGGGGCGTCCCCATGAGGAAACTACCATATAAATCATACAGCCCTGCAGATAGCTGGTTCCCTCCCTCGCTAAAAAAGTATCTCTACCCAAAGCCAAGAGCCAGTGATGCCATCTGCTCTGATGAAAAATGGCAAAAAGATCAAGTGTAAGTGTCTCCCACACCAAAATTATAAAAAATGATGCCTTTCACAAATTCTGCATGTCACGCACCAGTGCAGGGCAAATATGAGAGTTTGTAAAGATAATATTTGCACAGAACTTTTCTATTGTGTTATCCAGACAATCTAAACACAATTTAAGTTGATGTCTCACTGCAGATACAGTATATAGTGAGCTGTAATAAACTGATGCACCAGGCTGAGTTGATTTCAAAAGCAATACTGTTGAATTAAGACTCTGGATCCGTTTTCACAACAGGTTTTTCACAGACAAATAATACAAGCCAGGTAATATTAAACAGATACACAAACATCTTAAGAAACAGAGGAGTAAGGCTGTTTTTTTATTTTATTTTAACAAACATGGTAAAATAATAGTTTAAAGAGTTGAGAATCTAAAACCAGAAGATAAATAAAAATGAGATTAGTCTGGCAAGATATTTTCCACCTAATTAAACAGTGGTGATTTGGTTAACCTATGCACGAGAACTGTTCTGGTCATGTGACCTCTTCGAATTTTTAGGCATTTGTGTGTAACAGCATATAAAAGGTTGAGCTGAAGGTGTCTTACAGTTCCACACTTGACCAACTGATGGCGACACGTCATTGTTAATCACACTGAATTGAGCCAGTCTGTTGGTCTTGGATTGTCAGTCAGTTTGTCTCTGGACACACGCTCTCCAATGAATAGCACCATTATGGCTGTACAAATGGCACGTCCCCTTTCTCCTTGGTTGTATCTGGAGACGTTATTCCCAAATATATTTCAGAAGTGTTGAATCTGAATACAGCATAATTTGATACCAACATTACCATAATCCTTCCCTCTGGAGTGACCCAATAACTTTTAATAAGGGCCACAGACTGTAACTTATTTCCTAGGTGAGCCCTTAATGAGAGTCAAAAGGGAGCCGAGGTCATTGTTCTCCTTTTACATCTTTATTATGGAGTTTTTGAAGCTCAATGATTATGTCAAAAACTGATTGAAATAAAAATGTTTCTCTGAGAACAGTCACGATTTGAGTTTAAACATAACTGATAATGCAGAGTGTCTGAAAAAAGTAAAACATACCGGAAATGTTGTATAACTTTATAGCATTTTAAACTATGATCAGTCCATTATCAGCATTTTCCAGGGATGTTAAAACACTATAACCAAAAAGCATTTTTGTAATAATGATATAAAAGGCTTTTTGTGGTGAAACCGTGAAGAAAATGTTAACAGAAGGACAACACAAAACCTTGATGCAGAACTGAGACCAATAAATGTATTTCTATATATTAATATTACCTGTAAATATCTTCACCTCTCCGGCACATTACATAATATTTTGCACAGGTGTGCATGGCATCTGTACAACTGCATTATCATTGTACAAATGTACATTCATTGTGTGTTCAGGCACACTTTGCAAAAAGCTCTTTTTCATTCTGAGATGCAGAAATTGTCCATTTAACGTCACATTAGATAATTAATAAGACCGAACAAATGACTGAATAGGGCCATTCAGCAAAACAGTGTGGGAAAAGATCTCTCAAAATTCTGTTGAGCAATAATCAATAACAGCTGTACTGAGTGGTTAAACTAACCGCTCAGTCAGTTTTTCCTCTGAATGGTATTTGACCACAGAAGCTTCAACACACAGCCGTACACAACACATGTACTCTGGTATTTTTAAAGGTAAGTTTAAGGTGATTTTGGAAAGGCTCTCCAAAGCCACGCCCCCCCCAATAGTGGCCAGAGGTATGCAAATACAAATACAGGAAGGACATCCGGACCGAATGCAATGATTGGACGAACATTCTATGGTCCTGTGCCTTCATATATAAATGTATAAATATATTTAGACCACTTTACTTAGTGATTGCTATCTGCATGTGAAGAGACTTTCAACCAGCAAAACAAAAAACGTTTCTGGAAAATATCACCTACCATGAGGTACCATGTTAGCTACATTAATATGATAATCGAGAAATTATTCAGCACCATGAGATAAATCACAGTAAAATTGCATTGGCATCAAGGCAACATGCACTTTAAGGTAAAACGTGAGTTTTGTCAAAACCTTTGTATTTATGTGTTTCTTAATGATCCTCGTGTTTAATGATTTGGGGTGTGTTTCATACCTGCAAAGATTTGCATGTGATAAAAACAACAATAGAGCTGCCAAGCTTGAAACGTTTATTATAGCTACTGTAAATGAGGGTCTTTAGATATTTCTATAGCTGTAACCTATAGTCACTGTGTTTGGTGTATGTGTCTGTGAAGGTTTGAACAATTATACGCATTAAACTGTCAAGCAACATATCTGCTTACATAACAGTGAAGCATCTGTCCCCAAACCAGCCCATCATCCAATCAAATTTCACCCACGACCACCCCCCGCCCGCCCCCGTCCACAGTATTTAAGCGAAGTGACGTGAGGCGTGACGTTGCAGCGGGTGGTCGTGATTTGCGATTCGGTCCACTGACGATTCATTCAGTCGAGCCGGTTCACAAAGTGTTTGAAAACACTGGATTATAGTGAACAGTCATTATATTTAATAATTAACCATCGATAAATCGCAGTTTATTCAGTTTAGCGGATTTCTCCAAACTAGCCACATCTATCCCTCAGTCAGTATTATCATATATAATTTAGATGTATAGATGTTATTTCTTATATTTATTGAACTTTACTATGTTATTGCCATATTTAACATTAAAAATATTATAATAAATATATTTTATATTCAATTATAATAAATATAAGTATATAAATAATCAGTGATTCGACTCTTTGACTCGGTTCTTTGGAGTGAATGAATCGACTCTCTCAAATGAATCGCTCTTCCCAGCGCTGGATGATGGAGGTGGGGGCCGGGGAGGGACTTATTGGACCAAAAGGGGATTCAAATGTGTTTATGACTTTAGAGTAGAACCGTCGCATTCAGTCAGTCAATGGACTCGGTCGCATTGCGATAACGGGTCCAGTTGAGCGCGCTCCAGGCTGGGAAGGCAAAACAGAGCGATTCGGTCCAGAAGACAGCGCAGATCGCCCAAAACAAAGGTGTGTCCGGCTGAAAGAGGTTCATTGTTGAAAGGACAGGACACTGAGCCAGCCCGTCGCTGGAGACAATGATCCAGACTGAAGTTCCGCTATTATGAGCAAGACGCGGGATTGCTGGAGACCCATTATTGCGTCATAAACGCCGATTGATGCGTCACAATAGTTGTTGTCATTTTTCATCAGATTAGACTGTGCGGTTCGGATCCAAATAATCTCCCCAAAAAGCGACTAACGGGTTTTTCTATTATTCCCAGAGCCGTCCTCTTCCGCCCGCAACGATGAATTACCAGTCGAGCGTCCCGGTCTCGGTGTCAGTGTCCGGTATTTCCCAGCAGTCCCAACCCGCCATGCCAACCCCGGGCACGGTACCCGCACCGGTTCCCCAGCCCATTCCGCCTCAGTTCGGGTCCGGATCGTCCGGGAGCTCCGGGGCGGGTCAATTTGGTTCGGGTACTGTATCGGGCCCTGCAGCGCAGTCCGGCCCGCCCGGTTCTCAGTTCGTTTTGTCCAACTCTGCAGCCATCAGAGCCGAGATCCATCGGTTCGAGTCCGTCCACCCGAACATTTATGCAATATACGACTTGATTGAGCGCATCGATGACCTGGCCCTTCAGAACCAGATCCGGGAGCATGTGATCTCCATTGAAGGTAAGCGCGAGCCCAGATCGGATAAATCCGCTACACGGAACCGATGCGCAATGTTATAATGTGTTTATCTGTCAGTGCATATGCAAAAACAGACAGTGCATGCAGAGATATTTGTGACAGGCATCACAATAGAGTCTCATGGAAGATCTTGTATTGTCATAATGGTCACCAGACTTATTTGAATATAACTTCTGAATATGCAGTAATATTTTAAAATGCATGTGTTTTAGTTGCTGTAGTTAACAATTGCATTTATACATTTATATGCATTTATATGCTGTAAATAGAATGACAGGCTAGTTTCTTAAAACGCCGAGTGATGTAAATGATTGTGTTTTATTTGCTTCATTTTTTTTTTTTCTACATTTGTCTACGTGTATGTTAATAAACTGCAGATGTTGTTTAGAAAACTTTCCTTAGATTGTTTGGGAATGAAGAGGTCTTACATAACGCACGAGGCTACAGAAGTCCTCAGTTGAAGTGGATGTAGATGGAAAAATAAGCTCAGTGATTTGTGGCACTTTGGATTCGTTTCGGCAGGCAGGTGGAGGTGATTGTGCTCCTCCTGGATTTTAATGCCGAACTGAATGTTTCATTATCTGAAGTTCCTCTGGAAATGATCTCCATTTTCTGTGTCTGTCTCATCCAGTGTTTGTCAGCATCAGTCTGACAAGTTTTTAGATCTCATAAATGTCATTTAGGCGGAGAAATTGACTCAGACTCGCAGTTTTAACAATTTTCACGACAGACTTGACCCTTTGACTTCCATATTAATGGTCGGGTGAGGGCTCTGCTTGGATGAGCTTTAGTCACAGGTTATTTATATGCAAATTGAGCTGCTATAGCTATAAGACACAGAACCGCAGGGTATTACACTGTCTTCTTATATATTCTTATTCTTTTGTCAGTGAAGTTTCTGTAGGTTTTGTGGCACACACATCCAGCCAGCGTTGAGTCTGTTGTAGTATTTTCTGGAATAGAATATAATTCCTCTAGTACAGTTTCTTAATTAGTAGCATCATCGTGATGATGTATTCTGAAGATTCAAATCTTGATAAACTATCTCAGCCTGAGAATTGGCTTTAACGTTTATTGCCGGTCAATGTGACGAATAGTCTGTTACAAAGTGCTAATCGTGAGTACTAGATTAGGTAATTGTGCTAATTTTGTTTGAATGCAACTAACGGTGAGTTATTAAACTAGTTAGCTAGTTCTATGTGACTGGTAGTGCATCCCACAGCCGAGGGATGGAGATGCAGAAATTTCTGGAAGAGCTTGCACCCTTTCGAGGGGGCGTCTAGGTGGGCAGTAGTGGCACATCTCAGCAGTCAGAGTGAAGTGTTGCGTGTGATGAAGCCTTTGCTGGTAGTTGTTGGTTGTTATAGGTCAGAAGGACGTTGTTTAAAAAGCATTTTTGTCAGCGATTGACCGTCAGATTGTCTGTGTGTTGTGTGTATTGTTCATCACAGGTAATCAGTGTAGGTTTACATCTTGTATTGTTGTGGGTGCGAGTAATCTGTATTAAAAGCATTATCCAACTAATCCTCTTTACTCAAGGGTTGGGAAGCAGGCAGTGTGGACCAACACATGTGATTTTAACTGAATCTAATGGAGCTTAAAGGAACTGTTCATCCAAAAATTAAAATTCTTCCATCATTTACTCACCCTCATGTCATTCCAAACTTGTATGACATTTGTGCTTCTGAGAAACCAAAAAATATGTTCTTAAAGATATTTTGAATTATGTTGGTAACCGAAAAACAGTGGCTTAATGGATTCTTCCACTGTATGGACACAAAACCACAGACATTTTTCAAAATATCTTCTTTTGTGTGGAATGACATAAGGGTGAGTAAATGATGGAAATTTTCATTTTTGGGTGATCTGTCCCTTTAAGAGATGAGTCGTTTATATTTGTCTTGCTTGTTAATTAAACCCTAATGCATGTGTTTTCCATAGAAAATTTCCAGACCCTTCCATCTCAAACGAACTCTAGTTACCTTTTCTTTATTGTGAATGTCATTAGTGACCAGTGTCAATCACCTCTGATCAATGCTGACTCATCCCGTCTGTAAAGAAGCCCACCGCACCTGTGTACAGCCTTACCACCTGTTGCCATGGTAATATAATTATGATGTATCATTCGCAAAATGTCTAGCAATGAAATCTGGTAGTGATTTCCGGCTCATTGATCGCCGGTTGTGGCGTAAGTGTGGAAAATTCATTCTTATGTGACAGTAACAGATTTGTATTGGTTTAAACCGAACAGCATATGGAAAGTATTTATTAATTTACATTTGCATTAGCAGTGCGACATTAGTTTTGCCCTTGACTACTGACGTTTTATTGACTCTCATAAATCATATTATGGCAATGAAGAGCTGATGACAGGAAATATATTGAGTTGGGCTTTTTTTGGCCTAAGCTCAAACCAGAGCAATTGTCCCCACTTGGTGCAAATCTCCTGTTGTGTGTTAGAGGGAAATTAGGCCAGAATCGGGACGTGCAATGATTTACTAAAGGTGTAGCCCCGCCCACTAACTCAATGCACCAATAGCAAGCACCGGATTAAACTGCAGAGCGAATAGAAACCCAGCTTTTAAGGACACTAGCTCTGACTTGCAGTGAACATGGGCTGTGTTTGGAATATCTTGCTGGTGTACTAGTTCTGCAGTATAGAGCGTGTAGTATGCATGGAACATTGTCACTATATATGAAACGTTTTCTCACAATATACAGTATAAAACAGAACACATTGTGTATAATCATGATCAGAGCAAATCTAGGCCTGGGAAACTAATGGAAAGTAATGAAATATTAAAAGTAATGAAATATTAATTTAAAATATTAGTATAAATTATTATTGAGCAAAAGAATTGGAGCAAAGAGGCAAAATTACAGCTATTACTTCCAAAATGATAATTCAACACCTTTTGTGTTAAACATAATACGATCATGTGACCACAATGTAGAATATTACACATTAAAATATGTATTTATTGCATAATGCAATCTGTCTGCACATGCTATTTTAAAACTAGTATTATATTAGTTATATTAGTTAAAACTAGTGCTAGTATTTTGTTCCAAACATAGTCATCGTCTTAGAATGGTGACAGTCCATTAAAGACTCATTACTGGTACAGATTTTGGTTGAGTCTTGGTTTGGAAACTAGTCAAAAAGTTGTTTAACCTTGGCCACAAGGAGTTTAACCACACTTTAATGAGTACAGACTGTTCGCAAAGACCAGTTCAGCTATGATGTGCATTCTGTTATGGGAATTAAAAATCTACCTCCATCTGTTCTATCGCCCTGCATTAGTGCCTTTAGTCATTAGAGTACAGAAAGTTAATATGATAGAACATGTTTTGTACGAGAACGCATTTCTGTAATTTTGTTTTTCTTTTCAGTAGTGATAAGACTTATCAGCAATTCATCAGAGCAATTACACACTCCAGCACAAGAGGCCTCCAGGCAGATAGTTATTCGTTTCCTTTGCTTTGCTTTCACCCCGTCATGCTCGTTTGGTTATAGTATTTACATGGTATTTGCATAATCCTCCCCCAATTGTGTGTCAATACCCTGGAAAGTTAAAAGTATGTCGTGCTACGCGCATAATAAACAGGATGTGGCTTGCTATTGGCCACCTGTAGCGCATGCCCAGCCCCCTATTTAATTCCACAATATATATGGAAACTTCTGCTTGTTTTCATTAGAATAGCTTTGAAGCGGTGCTTGCTAATCACTGCTGCTTATGTTTTAGTGTGTAACTCATCTGGTGTGGTGTGATAGTATCTCAAAGTGTTGAAAAGTTGCTTGTAGAAAGGTTTGCATTTTACTTTAAGTAGTTGTGGCACTTTGTAGCAATTATGCTACAATTCTTTTAATTGAATTCTTTCTGTCAGCAGTAACAGAATGACCTTCAGACGATGTTTGTTGGTATAAACAGAATTTTAAATTCAATGTCATTGAGGTCTCTCTGAAACCACAGCGCAAAAATATAATAGAACTCACAATGTTGCTGGGAACCCTGCTGAAAATGTCTTTAAACCGGTCTGAACCAGTTTGCTGGTCTGGAAGTAAATTATAATCCAGTTAAGACCAGCAGTCCGTCTTAGGCTGGTTTAAACTGATTGTTTAGGTAGAGAATGCTGGGAATGCAGTCTTGCTAATGAAAACATCATTTTAGATCAGTCAAATGTATTTTCGTTTTAAACAGTGCTAAAAATGTACATTTATATTTTAGTAGTTTGTTTTTAAATAGTTTTTCATACGCCATGATTAGAAACGAGGGATTTTGTTCATCTTTTTAATAATGCAAATTATTTGTGCTTCAGTGTACAAATGGTGTCTTCCTCTTTCAGTGAAGGCTTTCAAACTGTGCTGGGAGAAAAGAAAATTGGTGGCTGTGAAATTTGCATATGCTTTGTTTTGTCATAGCAGCACAAATGCTTATCTGCGACATCCCGTTTCACAATTTCTGGCTGTCTTGCTTTCTTCCTAGAACCTTCCAAAATTCTTGGCCGAGAACCAAATGAGGATTTTTGATGCTGATATACTGTATGCAGGTTGACATTTAAAATTGACACCCTGCTGATGGTCATTAGAAACTTAATAAATGTGCTGCCAAAAATATCGCATTTGTGAGTCATGCATTTAAGTACCCACATTACAGACATGCGTGTGTCTTGCAAGGAATTGGTTTGATGCATTGCATGTATTGCATCGCATGGAATGCGGTACAGGTGTTTTTGACTGCATCGAGGCTCATGGAGCACAAGCGATTTGATTCATTGCATGTATTGTGTCGCATGGGGTGCAGTGCAGGTATTTTGACTGCAGCGAGGTTTGTGAAGTTCAAGAGATTTGATTCATTGCATGGGATGCAGTGCAGGTATTTTGACTGCAGCAAGGCTTGTGGAGCTCTAGTGATTTGATTCATTGCATGTAATGCATTGCATGGGATGCAGTGCAGGTATTTTGACTGCAGCAAGGCTTGTGGAGCTCTAGTGATTTGATTCATTGCATGTAATGCATTGCATGGGTTGCTGTGCAGGTATTTTGACTGCAGCAAGGTTTTTGGAGCTCAACTGATTTGATTCATTGCATGTAATGCATTGCATGGGTTGCTGTGCAGGTATTTTGACTGCAACGAGGCTCAGAGATCTTGTGAAATGCGCAGAAGAAACCGGCGTGTGAATATGCACCTGTGTGTCTGGACTGCAGATACGACCGCAGTTATTGCAGAGCGCCTGTTGCTTAGGAACCAGAGCCTTATAGCTTTGTTGAAGATTAGAACAGAACACCTCAGATATTCTCTCATTCAGAGCTCGACAAACAGTGCCGTCGAATGTTCTCATTTAAAGAAGCGAAGAGAAAATCAATAATGCTAAAAGACAGAAATGCTTGCAGACAGTTTATTCAATATCATGTTGCTTTGTAATTGTTATATTTATGGATATATTTAAGACAGTAAAACATTCATTGTCTGCTACTACGCAAAGAAAATGAACTGAATGAATGTTGTGATGGTATTGATACTATACATTACATTTACACACCTGTAGTGTATTCAAGATATACAAGATTCGAACCCATGGCTAATATCTAGACTGAATCTAGACTGACAGTGTCACTCTGACAGAGGCTTTATTTTAAACATCTGTGTTGTGTCTGTGTGCACTGCTCAGTAATGTTTTAACATGGGATTAAAAAGAAGAATTTACTGTCAAAACGTGAGCAATTTTCGGTGAAGTTCCCTGTTATGTCATTTTTCTCAGAGAGTCTTGATTGAGAATTTCTAGAAAGCACTTTAGCTGTAAGACTAGGCCGGCTTGGGAGAATTCATATTATTACGCACAAATTGGGGGTTTCCGTTAAAAGAAAGTGTATTACACAAAGCGTCCAGCTCTAAAAGTACAATTAAACCAATAACCCGGCGAACAATTTTGGTTGTAAGAACGTTTCCCTAACGTTTCCATTGAGTGATAAAAACTTTAAAAATGTTTTGTTTGAAAGTTCCAGCAACGTACATTTTAGATTACGTTACTGCTTGGTTATTCATTTTATTAATTCTGTAAGGTTTTTAAAATGTTCCACTATCAACTTAAGAATAATGTTTTTGATATGATATATAACGTTAAAGTTCTACTAACGGTTCTGCAACATTTGAGACAACTTTTAGAGAATGTTAGCCAATGTTCTGAGAACGTTCCCTGTTAGCTGGGAGGAGGTATACCTGTATTCAGCTTTACAGTTTCCTCTGCCATCGTTTTTTTTTTTTGTTTTTTTTCATTTTTGGCTGTTGTTAATTGCAAGCGATCGCCATTCAGTCTGTTCATCTGTTTCAGCTTCTCACCAAAGAGATTGTTTTGGAACAAGATATGCTGAAAACATCAAATGGGAATCCAAAACGAGAGCAAAACGCTCCGCTCAGCTGGACGGTCTCTCCGTGATCCGATGAGTTTTTCAGATGTGTCACTGACGTGAGATTCAGCCCATGGATAAATCTCAAAAGCTCTTTGTTAAACAGCTTCTGATGCTGCCCCAGAATCCTGATGCATTCTGGACGCTGGAAGACTCTGAGCTGAAGAGGTCGTAAGTGCAAGGGGTCAGAGGTCAAACAGGGGTCGAACAGCATGCTTGTAAAGAGCCTCTTTTCATAGTACAGCTCCAGTAAAGCAACAGCCTATCTCTAGAGCAGAATGCTGGCCATTGTTCTGACTAGACAAAGGTGCCCTCTCTGTTTGCTTTCAAGACTCGTTTTGTACTTCTAAGAGAGCACACACGTTCAAGCCCACAGAAGCAACCAGAGAACTTTTGCTTTGGTTGTGGTCAAGGGAGCATCTGTTGTAAACACTCTGTAGTTCACACTAGCGAGTATGCACTTTATTTTCTTTTCTGAAAATCACTGGTTAGTGAAGAACATTGAAGCACACTGCTGATAAAGAAACTCCTATTTAACTAGATTTTTACAAGCTCTTTAGAACATGTGAGTGGAGCAAAAACATGCAGCTACAATAGTGCGGTTGTCATGGCATTGCTATGCATGTCCTGAGTGGTTGCTATGGAGTTCTGGGTGGTTGCTATGTAGTTACATGTTGTAGATTCCACCTCCCCACCCTCCCTAGATATGTTTCAAGATTCTCCAATGATTTTAAAGTAAAAAAAGTTCACTTATGATAATCTCTGATAAATTACTTAACTAAAATTAAACTAAACTCAAATTAAATGATACTCTGGGTCATTGCTCTTTGAAACCAGATTGAGCAATGGTAGAATCAAGTGTAGTTTTGTTTGGTTAAATTGTTCACTCTGGATTTACATTAGAAGTCTGAGATGTGACACAGATCTTTTGAGATCTTCTCGTTGAGGATTGGAGGTGATGGATCTGACCTTCTGTAAGTACATCAGAATAGACATCTGGACCAGAACGGTACGGCTCATCTTCGGGCCAACGTGGCTGCTGAGTAGCAGATGGTCTGTGACATTAGAGGAAGGTTTGGACAACAGATCCTGACGCCTGCCAAGGACCCTCATTCTCCTTGCTGTTCAAACAAACACTGTGGTGACCCGGCTAACAAGTGCAGGTTGTAAGAACGTTTTCCTAACACTTTCATTAAGTAACAAAAATCGTATTTTGGAATGTTCTCAGAACAGTTTTAAATTCAGTAACATTTTTAAACAGTTCTACTAATAACTTACAAATAACAGTTTTGATATGATGTATATAATGTTTAAAAAAGTGCTATACTTACGTTACTGAAAGAAAATTTTGGTAACAATGAGAAGACTTACTTACGTTAGCCAACGTTCTGAGAACGTTTCCTGTTAGCTGGGGAGCCTGTTATTTGTATCTACACATGCACACAGCGTACAGCAGTCTTTCAATTCCTCTGGGATTATCTTGCTCGCAAACACACGTACCCTCAACGGGACCCCCGGTTCTCTCCTTCGTGGGTGCCACCTGGATAGTGACCCCCGTGACGCAGGCTAAACCACAAGGGTACGCTTTCCTTACGGTCCGGAAGGGATATTCACACAGTTCTGGCTCAGCTTTGTGGATACACCCCCGTCCCCCAGCGTTAGTACAGTCTTGGAGAAATGGAGCGCGCCATATGTGGGGGCAGGATGCAGAGTATCTTCACAGCATGTGCTTTGCACCATATAGCGTCACTGCCTACAGCTCCCACTTCCAAAAGCTAATTGAAGTTGCACAATTGAAGTCTATTTGGGGACTTGTAACTTGCAGAAGTTAAATTGAATTCATTAATGGCGCACACAGAAACGAGGCCGTGTCACATTTTTCGCTTATGTGTCAATCAGCTTTCAAGGACGTCCTTTTATGGCTCAAAAGGCACGTCTTTACCTACTTGTCTTTGCACAGGAAGTGTTCGCTTGAGTCGTCGTTGTGTTAGTAAACTGGTTTGATTAATCTGTTTGGAGTCTAGACTTCTCTGCTGTCTCAGGGCTCATGCCACACACACACACACACACACACACATACACACACATTTTTTCCCATGAGCACTTGCTTTTCAAAGCACAGTTCTCCCAGACCATTAGTAACTCTAGTGTAAAATGATACTCGGTTGAATGACTGTGGCTTTAGGGTGACGTGTGCTAGTTTTACATTAACAGAAGAGTGTGAGATCACTCCATTCCAATCACCTGGTGAAGGTACTGATTCATTCATTTCCTGCAAAGTGATGATGCATCGACTATATGAACATCCTCGTTTTATCATTCAAAAGAATCCTGAAAGTAATTTGCAACAGATATTTATAGATAAATGAAACACTCCTCTATAGGAGTCTGTTTATTTTAGAGTGTCGATTGGGGAGAGATATATGGAAAATCTATATGGGACACATATAACCTATATTTACTTTACTTGTCTTAACATACAAAACTATAGGATGTCTTTTTTTGCATAGCAGTTTTATCTGTACACAATTTCTGATTGGCCAGCGACATTTAAAAACTGCCTATCCGCTTTTGTGAGTGTCCAGCCCTTGAATGACCAAAGTTTAAGTGACGTCAGCCCTCGAACACAAAGCATTTTTGTCCTCTTTTATAAGGTTACAGTCAAACAGAGCAACGTAACTGGAGGCCTGTGAAAAACACAAGACCACCCAGCTAACCATTTTAGGTTGTAAGAATGTTTCTCTAATGTTTTTATTTGGTAACAAAAACATTAAAATGTTTTTTAAATATTCTAGGAATGCATCCCGTTTTTTAAAGGTTGTATTAATGTTATTGTTTGGTTAAAAGAACATTATTCAAACATTTTTTAATTCTGTAAAGCTTTTTAAATGTTACACTAACTACTTAAGGATAATGTTTTTCATATATATAATATATAGCGTTAAAAAAAGTCTAACTCTCATCCCTGCAAAAATGTTTTTGGAGAACTTTGAGAGAACTTTTACAGAACGTTAGTAAATGTTCTGAGAATGTTCCCTTCAGTGGGGCATTAACTGGTTCTTTTAAGCTTTGAAATACTTTGTAAACAATCTCCTTGCGTACATGTAAGAAACACACCACAGCTAAAATTCTTGATCTTTAAATGCAGATAGAGTGAGAATTGTCTTTACCTAATGTGATTCAGTGTGAACTGGCTGCCAGTTTCACAAGTTGTAAAGATTGTAAAATCTAGCAGCAACTTTCCAAGAGCTGTTTTGTGGGTGTCACGAGGGGGCGGCGATGTGCCCCAGGGGTGGGTATTTGGCTTGGTTCGTTTTCAGCTTGTGCTGATTGCTGTGGGTGTCCGCCTTCAGTTCTCCAACCGTTATGTGCTTCAAACTGATAGTTTTGTAAGCTATTACATTAAAGAGGATGCGCGTGTTCATTACGTAACCGAGCCTACATGAATGGATTTGCTTCATGGACGCAGATTGCGTTCTGGCCCGCGCAACAATTATCTATAAAAATGTAAAATCGTTACATTTTAAAAAGCTAGGTTGTGGAAAAGCGCCCATGTGGGACATGTGTAATTCTTTAAACCCCCCACATGTTGCAGTGGCTTCTCTTTTTTGTGACTTTTGGTTAGAGGCCATGTTTGTGAAGCGAGATGTTTCTCCTCCATCCCCACAGACAGCAGCAGGAGAATTGACTGTCCTTTGGCAGCACCAGCTGGAGCTGAAGGTCCAGTCAGTTACGCTTGGCACCTCACCGTGAATTCACTCATTGTTCTTCTTCTCTTTGTTTCTCAGTGATGGCGGATTGTGAAAATTGTGAGAAGCTGCCATTTTCTCCTCCTTTGTCCGGAGCTCAAGGTGTCATTTTGGCATGAGGAGAGTGTCGGGAAAGGCAATAGAAAAGCAATCCACAGAGGAGTTTTACAAGCGTGACTTTGAGGTTGTCAGGTTTTTAAACAGCCTCCAAAATGTTGGTTGAGCAATTTATTTGTTGCTTTTGGCCTGTTTGACACGTCATTGACACTAGGGAGGACCAAAAGCAATGTGCAGACGAGGGGGGAATAAAAACTGGGAATGTTGCAAGCCAGATTTAAACTTGTGTCATACCACAGCTCAGTGGGCCTCAGTAAACGCAAGCGTAATGAATGTGTAAATTGTAAAATGTTGTTTTAAGATTTTTCTTTATTTTACAGATAATTATTTTGCCTTAGTATCTTTTATTGTTGCGTTCTGTTTAGTTTCACAAATATGACAAACAAATTTGACACTCAATATCACAGACATCTTTGCATCAGTGTATTTTGAGGTGTTGATAATCTGTTAGCCGGAGATTGATTGTGTCTATTTGTACTGCTCTGTTCATCCCATGATTCCACACATCTGTCTCAGCCCTTTAAACACATGAATCTGACATTCCCATGTCGTCTCATGAGTTTATAAGGGTCACGTTTTCATCCCGCAGCTGGTATTTTTAGATTTGTTTAAATCCTCTTTTCTAGGAAGGCTGCGCTGCTGTTTGCCCTGGGCGAGTCGACAGGCAAATGGGCGCTGATCTGAGACCAGTTGCGGGTCCGGTCTTACTGTGGTTTCAGTCAACGTTTGGCTTCGTCCCCTGATCTCCGTCCAGCTCTGTTAATGTCTGTCA
>JAZGTK010009022.1:0-17665 GCA_036877625.1 Ambastaia sidthimunki | reverse complement strand
GCCCTAGACTCTGTGTGGGCCTGAATATGAATTAGTTATGAATAAGGCAATTACTGAAGATGAAAGGTTATTGCACTCGATTTGAGTTGTATAAAATATCTTTTATGATTTTCATATATGAAGTTTCAAGGCAGAAACAAAATAAAACAGGAAAAAAAAATGCTCAGTGTGGAAGCTTAGAAAGTTGTGATTTGTGTACACCAACTGACTTATTTTTATTCAACTTTCTACCACTGTTTATAGCACTTTGCATTCAGTTGTCATTCTGATTTTTTTTGATAGCTGTTCTATTTTGGTTTGTGTTGGTCTGATGCTGTTTGCTTTTCAATTGGAAATCATCATTTTCACCACCCTCTGGTCCTCTCATAAATGCCCCATTAAGTATGCTAATACATCACAGTAATTCTAACAGAGCTCATTTATTTTCTCCGACTGCGCTGCTTGTTTCAAAATATGGCACAGCTTGAGAAGAAAGTGCTTTCAACTTGGTTTAGTACAGAAAATGAAAACGTCTTGTCGTTCATATCAATGTGGAGCTATCTGAGTACAGTCCTCTCAAAAGACTTGTTTCAAGTGCTGCTTTTGAGGGCTTGAGCTTTGAGAATGGCATCTGCTTTCCAGAACTTTAAATTTGTTGGGCATTTAGCCTTTTTGATGTCCCTTTCTTAACAAGCAAGCTTTATTTCTGCTTTTATGTGCCTCTTTGATTACAGAGTCTAAGCCATTAGCAAGCTGCTGTTGAGGTAAAGCTCGCTGGCAAAACAGCCGTTGATTCAACCTCCTTGTCATTCTGTAGCACTCACTCCAGAGGGGAATGTGTTTGTCGCTAATCCCTGTTTTATCCTTTAGTATGTTCTCCACTCGCCTGTCACAAGGTGGAATTCTCAATGAAGAAACGTTCATTAATATGAAATCAGTATGCTTGTGAGGCTGTGGAGGCAACAGATGAGCTTTTTGACTTTTGTTTTTCTCTGCAGGGTTTCAGACCACTCAAATGACTCTCTATTTAGGCAGAAGGTAAAAATTATAAGTTTAGAAAGCTTTGTGACTTGTGTACTTCTCAGAAGAAAACATTATGCTCACAAGCTATTCAGAGAAAAAAAAGATGAAGGACAAGCCATAGTGAATGATAAAAACGTTGCCTGATTCATTCAGTGACATCAATATTTCTTTGTTGGGTAATAATGTTTGTGACATTGGCTTGTGTGCTATGATTACAAATTTAACAGATTTAAAATTAAGTTAATTTTAATCATTTTTCTTTTTAGAAGTACACACACTTAGGGACCAGGCGAAATGGAAATGCAGTTACAGTATTTTAAAGTTCATCCTTATATTTACTAAATTGTGACATTATGACAAATAAAAGAAACTAATATCCATCCAGTTTTATCAAGTACAAAACATACAATGAGGACACAAAAATGTACTGCATGTTAAAAATTACCCATATAGATATCATACAGTACATCACCTAGAACAATATTTATGTGAACAATATTTTATAAGCAGAAAGCTAACTCATGAATATACAACCTGTGGCTCTTATCAAAACCTTTCCAACTTTGACTCGGGGTCATGTGACTGTCTTTAGCAGTATCAGACCACTATATGAGATCTAAACAAATTATGAGAGCCAAACAAATTATATTGTAATAAAAAGTTTTATATAAAAAAATTATAAAAAATTGTTATTATATTGTAATAATATATACATATTTTAACATAATTAACATACAAGAGGTCTTTCATTTAAAGATAAATTAAAAAGTGAATATACTGACTACTGTAATGTATGACAATATGGTCATATAAATATTTAAAGCATACAGATATGCCTAGTTTTTAAATTTATGTTTAATTTTTGCATGCTTACATTATTTGGATACACTGCTGTTACAAACAACAGCAAGGCAGTCCTGTTATGAATGCATTTGCTTACTTGCATAGACTATGTTATGGTAAGTAGAGAGAGTCCTCTAATGCTTTGTGCTGTGTGATATCAATGATCAATTGCGTTCATATAGGTTTAATAAGTAAGAGTGCTCAGGATGTGGAACTTCACTCAGATACATTAATCATCTCTGAATGGCAAAGCTATGACTGTAGCACTATTTTAGTTCAATCATTCAGCTCCCACAAGTCATCTTTTGAGTGGGAGCGTTATGCAAGATTCACAAATAAAGCTGAGCTAGAAGTCATTTATAGAAGGTACCATTCATTCATCTTTTATAAGGAGCAAAGATGGAGAAATGTTGAGGAATGTTGGTGACTAAAGTAAATGGTGACTAAAACTGCCATGCTAACATACACAATTGAACATGAACATACACAAACAATGTTGAACAGTTATCCCCAATGCATGCAATAGTGTTTGGTGTGGCCAGTAGACTTCAGTAGGTGAATAGCTATGGGTTTACATATACATTTATTCATTTAGCAGATGCTTTAGTCTGGGGTGGGAAGGTTAGCTCTGTTGTCTTGGAAACTGAATATTGGTTGGCTTTTGCTTTAATGACATGGAAACACTGTGTCCCTTTTACTCATTGTTAATTCACTTTCAAGACCTAAAAGGCCATCTTTCTTATTAGTTCTGCATTAGATGTACCAGCGCTGGGTTTGTTATTTTTTCTGATCAGATGCACGAAGCAATTTGTGGCTGGCTTGCTTGAGAAAAGATGAATAATTAATGCTTCTTGACATATTCCATCAGTTTCCTTAAACAAGGTAATTTCGGTATGGCATCCTAGTTTAAATAATGCACTGGTATACAATCCAAAATGCTGTTCAAACATGCACTGATGTTTCCTTGCATTGTTTGATAGAGAGAGTATAAAAAAGTCCCCAAGGGTGACCATACAAACATCATGGGCATAAGCATGGGCAATGGGATTTACCTCTGGACCTTTTTTATAACCTTAAACTAATAAAAGGCAAACAATTCACTTATTCCAGTCATAAATAAAGAAATATCCATTTGCTTTATCATCCTGACTGGAAAAAAGTATAATTAGAAAATAATATTTTAAGTAGGTGCAGTACTTGCACTTACAGTAATAACACTGACAACATCTTTGACCAACACTGTATATAAGTAGAAACAGTGAAGGATGCTGATTTTTATATGATAATCTGAGATATTTGCTTAGTGCTTATTTTTGCACAAACTGTGTAAAGACAACATTGTAATCAACATTTATGTGAACTGTGTAAAGAGATCAACATTTGTGTGAACAGCTCATGATTATTAGATTAATTACTAGAAAAACAGCTACATACTAATTTTCCTTTTTAAGCATTCAGTGTGTCAGCATTTCAAGTGGATCTTTTTTCATTTTTAATCCTTGCTGCCTTATTTGTCATGTCATAGTTTTCTATATTCAAGATAACATTTTGTTCAAAACAGATCTTGTGGTATCATGATGTTGACGTGTCATTGACTTGTCTCGCAGATGCCGCTCGTACGAGGACTGTTGTGGGACGCGCTGCTGTGTTCGAGCTCTGTCCATCCAGAGACTGTGGTATTTCTGGTAAGAACCATTTTCTTCCTACGTCTGTCTTTCACAAAGCAGCACACTTGTGTACTTGTATAACTACTAAGCTCTTAAAATGTATTAGATTTTTACTTACTGACATGCTGGGGACACAAATAGCACTATTTCCTGAGAATGACCCTTGTCCTCAAGATTTGGTTCAAACAAAATCACATCGGTCACTGATTTGCTTAAACACTATTGCTTAAACCAAAAGTCTTATTTTTTCATGAGTATTTTGTGCATCCTTGAGACACACGTAATGTTTGCATAGCAACAGACTAGAGAAAAAACAACCGTCCTTTGTGCTTCACTACTGCTTCCTATCCAGCAGGTAGTGTGTGCAGCTTCATAGACTAATGTCTTTGCCAGAGACACTCATAAAGGGGCTAGTGGGGCATCTGTTTATGGGCTTCAGGTGTTTATACAGGTTTCTGATAGCATCAACCTCATTTCCTCTCCAGTCATTGGCATTCAGATCATCTCTCTCTTCACATGAGAGGTCATTACATTGAATGACCTGAAGCAGTGCCATCATCACAAGAGTGTAAATGTGTGTATACATCAGTTCAGGCTAATTTTCTACCATCAGTCACACCTTTGATGTCTGTCACCCTCATGTTCTGTTTGCCGCTGGCTGATTCTGCATTTTTCTGATTCTTACTTTTCCTAATCTGATGGAAATTGATTATAAGATATACGTATATTATATATAAGTTTAATTTTATGCACTAAACATCTTCAAAAATATTGTGAATTTTTAAAATTTTTACTGACTGGTGTACAAACTGAGATAAAAAAACCAAACACCTCAAACAAAACAATATTTTTAGAATGTCACACATCCAAATAAGTGCTTGACAGAGAATAACAGTTGAAATAAACAGAGAATAACAGTTGAAATACTATCAAGATGCTAAGTTTAGATTAAATCAGAAGAACATATTAAAATAATGTTGGGTTGACCAAAGCTTGATGAAGTTGTCAAGTGTTACACGTTTATCATTGGGGTCTCAAATTCATAGAACTTAAGTCTATAGAATTAAATAGTCTTAATTCATCTAATTTATGAAGAGTAACACATGCAATAAGTTACACAACTGTTTTCAAATGGAGTTGCAACTGATAAAGTTTTTCAGTATGACCCTAAACTCACTTTTAGGGGTTATTTTGGTTCTGAAGAGTGGTGATTGTTGAAGATAGCCTCAGTCAGATTTTGGCTCTTTCCCATAGGCTGTTGCTGATGATGGGCGTGCTCTTCTGCTGCGGAGCAGGTTTTTTCATTCGCAGACGGATGTATCCATCTCCTCTCAGTGAGGAGCCCGCCTTTAATGTGTCATTCACCAGACAGCCTGTCGGCACGCCAGGTGAGTGTTTCATTTAATTCACACGTCATTAGGTTCTCTTGACTGCATGAATCTATATGCTGTAGTGGATGGGGTTAATGTTTA
Organism: Ambastaia sidthimunki; assembly: GCA_036877625.1. Lineage (NCBI taxonomy): Eukaryota > Metazoa > Chordata > Actinopteri > Cypriniformes > Botiidae > Ambastaia > Ambastaia sidthimunki. The sequence continues at coordinate 12,681 of JAZGTK010009022.1, read as the reverse complement.
GCCTAATGTTTAAAGATAGAACAAAACATAAATGTAAAGTTCACACTGGGTGCTCAGTAACTACAGAAAAATTTTAGTACTAAATTATTAATAAAATAACTCAGTACTTATTTTGACTGTACCATTTGCAAAGCAAAAGAAATGAAATTATTCTGTTTATATCAGTACTGAGATGTATCTGATTAAAACTATTAAAACTACTATCGTTACTACAGTAACGCCAGTTTTTTGATTTACAATTAGTTAGTAAGTGCTAGTCAAAAAAGTCACTAAAAGGCTCTGTTTTTGTTACTGTTTAACTGGGCATATCTTTCTTATTAACAGAGTATCTTTAAAAAATGCCAATCATTTCACATTCTGGCCTTTTGACAGGGCTGAAATACACTCGCTGAATCTTTCTCTTTATTGGGGTCCAGGCTGTTATTATTAGTCTGCTCTTGCTAGGACTGGGGTTGCCACCTCACCACAGACTTGATTTATTTCTCCATCTCTCTGTGGCAAACAAGCAAAACATTGCAAATGAGCCATTCTAGTGTGAGAACAGATGCAATGCCAACATATGGCCAACAACATTCTGCTGTTCTAAACAGATGAAGTAAACCAAATTTTTGGTCAACAAGTTTTGTAAATTGGTTTATAATTGTTAGCTGCTAGCTATTTTTATGAGACTGGTGAATTTAATACAAAAGCAGGTTTAAATGACAGAAAAAATAATCTGGATCTTTAATTTGTAAGCGTATTGTTGTAAACACATTTCAAGAGACTGCAGGGAGAGTCAAACATATAGCCTTATAGCTGAAGAGTCCATTGTTCCCAAACACTAAGACATATTTTTGTGAGAGAAATAGTTAAACTGTTAAAACTTCTTGTACTGTATTGTACAGCTAGGTTTCCCTCATCTGTACTGAGGGAAAACTAGTCATTATATCTGCTACTTGAGTGGAAAATCAAATAAAAAAAATGTAAGTTTCATTCTAAGGTTTTGTTAACGATAAATGAACCTGGAAAAAGAAAACTATCTTGTTAATCTTATAGGGCATAGTTAACAAATAAACGGTTCCATTTAAAGAAAACAAGGCCTAGCTCGACCTCAGAAAGAGATCAGCAAAATTGTCTATCAAAATCTAGTTGCAGTTGAAATCTGAGTTATTACAAATGTACTATATGACATGTCTCTTTTAATATAAATATACTGTAATTATATATGGGAAAACAAACATAAAAAAATACACAATAACTCCTGAACTCCATTTACAGCAATGGTTTACAATAATATCTGGTTAAGTGTAAAACAGCAGTCACATGTCAGATATCATACTGTTTGCCCCCCTGTGCGACACCCTGTGGCTGTTACCTCACCTTTCCTTTAGTTCATTAATATCAGACAAATACACAAGCAACTTGTGGCAAGTTTACTACAATATTGACAAATGTGTAAGAACTAGATTCAACTAAAAACTTGGCTGTAAGCATATTGCCATGCACATTTCACAAATATGATACAATGAAACAATTTAATTGTCTATTTATTTGTATAACAATTGGTTAGTAACAGGAGTATCAGGAAATGTTTAATCAATGTTCAGTCAATCAATGCTCAGCCTGTGATCAGAAGTCAAACTAATGTTTATTTAAAGCCATTCTAACCATCTTCGATGTATTTTTCTATGTTGCTTTCTATTCCTAGGTATGCGACACCACTGAATATATTTATCAATGAAATTCAATACAAAAACCTGTCCGCACAATTTATACTGAAAGTTAAAATAGATATTTATACTTAATTCTTTCTCCAACAGTCTCTCAGCAACCGGGCACGCAAGGCTACATTGACCCCTGTGGCAACATGACAATGGCCTTAACCCCTGCCTTCCCAGGCCAGCCCCACCCGGCACACATAATGAGCTCGTACCCGCCTCCCCCCTCCTACTGCAATCATCCACCACCCGCTTACGACCAGGTCTTCAAGACCGCAGAGAAGAAGAACCACAATGAATCATCACAATGAACTGCAAAAACTGTCCTCTGACATGAACTAGAAAACTACAACTCCACACCACCCAGAAGTGGCTTTAAATGGGTACAGAAATGATTTTCTTTTTAGTTGCTTTTCCAGAGTCTCTCGTTTTTGCCCGCTCTCAGTTTGTTGCTTATCGGTTGATAGGCACACAACAGAGGACCCACAAAGTTCATGTGAGAGAGATATTTTGAATAATAAAAGAAGAAATGGACATCTCTGCCTGACAGGGGTTGGAAGAACCTGTCAGGAGGTGAAGTTCAGAAGATCAGGACCTTTTGACCTTTTTCTTTTGAAGTTGTGTATTATTATCCCCAGCGTATGTGAGATGTTGAGATGTCTTTTTGCCTGAGGCAGACCTCGGTCGCTCATCACAGTGTTCCACGGCTGAGCAGGTGTAAGCAATCCGTTGTCCTTGGGGAGAACAGGTGCTTCTGAATCACCGGATGATGTGCCATGGAAACAAAGCAGCGGATTAATACACAACATCAGTTTAATTGCCCTGCAATGTTGTGACCTTAAGACCAATCCTTAAACAGGGACTAATATACTGTAGACTGATTTAGAAACTGATCTTGAATCAGTCTTGCATATTACCTTATTATAGCCAGTGGTCGGGTCAATGGTCAACCCGTACATTTATACTTTCCAACCTCCAAACAGGAAATTGGCTATTGCTTTGTTAAAATTTACTGTAAATGGGTGACGGAACGCTGTTATGTGTAAATGATATGAGACTAATTCGATTCCTAGGTGTTTCCCAGAGATATTTGAAATAGATGATGAAAGAGTCTGTTGAAACTGTTCACAGTAGGAGATAGAAATATTAATTTACACATTCCCAGCTAATTTAATCTATAAGGCATTTGTGTGACAGGCTGCAGGGAGCAAAAGCTCATTTCGGGTTAAATGTCTCATTTTGTGGAATTCACTCCTGCTAATGGCCTTCTGTGAGTTTCTTGTGAATCTATTTGTACAAATTAATTATTGAAATACAATTTTCTTTCAATAACATGCAGCTGAAAAGAAAGAATTCACCCTGATGAGAAATACAGCCACATTTTGTGTTGTTATTTGGAGGGAATGATTCGTTTAGTTCAATAAATGCTTGAAACAGCTCTGGGCAGGTTCACCGGAATCAGTTTAAGCCCTTTTCAGACAAAATGTGCGTTCCAACAGTGGCATTTTTTAGAATAAATACAGTTACTTCTGAAAACACTAATTATTGTTTAAAAAATATTAAATTAGATTTGGAAGCTTTTCAAAATATATTGGCAAAAATTCAACACAAGCCTGTTCTTTACATTGTGCTTTGTATTATGAGCATGTAGTTCATATTCAGCGTAACGGTGACAAAGAATTTTGCATACTGTATTGAGCTGCTGTGATTTGTTTTAATACTACATGTAAAATGGCCATACTACTGTACCTGTCACATGTCACTGAAACAGATGCCTGGAGAAAAAACAGTTCGGAAAAACAGTTTGGAAGCTCATTATTTTTGGCTGATTTCATATTCATACTGCAACTCAATGTTGTGACACTGAGGATATACTGTACTGTACCCATGGGAGCAGGATTACATCAGATGTTTTGGCGCAAATGTTAGCGTGACACTTAAACTTGGATTCTTTACAGCAAGTTTACCCAAATGTTTTTAAGCATATGTTTAAGCACAAACATTTATTTCAACAAGAACTCCCTATTACAAATATTATGTGGCCATTACCTGTAAATGCTGAAATACTTCAATTACATTGAAGATAAAGGGGTTTTAAAAGTGTTGCTTTTGGTACTGTAGTTGTGATTACATTGTTTATGGTTTATTTATTTTCATCTGCTTGAAGTTTAACTATGCAAAGAAGAGACAGTGTCCATTTGCTAAATGTTAGAATAGATTAGTACTTTGTTTTAATATGGAATCAATTTGTCTGGCATGGTTGCTAAACTGGTTTAAATGACAGTGTGGGTTCAAACACAAAACTCATTGGAGGGTGTAAAGGACAGCTGTGAAATTTTATGGTGTCAAACGTCTAATTATGCAGCACTAGAAAAATCTGTGAGCTGCCAAAGTGACATTGGACATGCAAAAATGTGGGTACAGTAGATATGACAGTTTTCTAAAGTACATTATTACCTACACTGTCCATGACACATCAGCAGCAATGTCATAGTGAAACCGTTTAATGTCAGAGGTTATTAAAGTTGTTTATGAACTACAATAAAGTCTCCCTCTGTTAGAGATTTTTGGTATAACTTTAACAGATGATGTATTGCAAATATTGTTGTGCTTGTTGCAGGTCTAGGTACAATTATTTCTATTTTTAACTAATTCTACATTCCTTTAAGGAACGATGGCAAATTAAAATAGTTTACCCCAAGAATGTAAATTTGTTGTTAATTTACTCATCCTCAGACTATCCAAGATGTAGCTGAATTTTTTTCTTCAGTAGAACAGTAAATGGTTTTATTCCATTTAAGTATTCTTTTTATTCCGAAGCATGAACATTTTGAAAACTTACAAAAATGTAGGTTCATTATAAAGCCCACTGAGTACCTGAAGGATGTCTTTGTCCTCGACTGAATAGCATGTCTGAATAATGATCTATTTCAAGCAATATCGTAGAATGAACAGTCAGGAATGACGCACAGAACCTGAAGGCATAGCTGAGGGCCGTCAGTCTCAGTGCCCACTCAAGGTTCTGCCAGCGTCAACACTGCAGCAAACAGTGAGAACAAATGAATTTATGTAACTGACACACAGTTCACGACCCAACATTTAATTACTTATGTAAATAATGGTAACACAAAACTCTTTACACGAAACACTTTTCATCTCTTCTTAGGATGTTCATTTTCATTTTTCTGTCTGTTATAAGCTCACTAGCCACAATATATACATAGTATGTCACATTGCAACAATCTATACAGTATGTAAACATACTCCACTATTTTAAGTTGTAACACTCTCATTTCAAACACCTACACACTGGTGTAAAAATTACATCAGAGAATACCGTAAAACAGCTCCACAATAAAGATGGCTCCAGCAAAACGGTTTATAAATGTATAGCTTTTATATAGTTACATTACAGCTATTTAATTTCCAGCTACAGCTTAGAAAGTTTTGTAATTTTGTCACTTTGACATTCATTGAGCATTTTCAGACACTTTTTATGCTTTTGAAAATCAGTTCTCTGTTTTTCTTCCTGACTTCAAACCGATCCAGTTCTAGTCACAAATTCAAAACAGATCTAATGCTTTCCTATCCATTCACACTCAGCTCTTAATAAAAATCTAAAATGCTCCTGTTAAAAAACTCTATCTCTGTAAACATAGAAACATGATTTTAAAATGCTTTGTGCTTCAGTTTTATTTGAAACCTTGTGATATTCTTTCAGAACCAAGCGTAAAAAAATCTGATGTGCACAGAATGAGACATGCACATTTTGACAGGTTCAAAAAAAAGCTCAGTTTATTGTGACATTCTTAACACAGTTTGCCTGAGGAAACAATATTTACCATCACAGGACCATCATTCTTTCCTGTACAATAGATTCTTTAATCAAGACATTCATCAATAATAACTGGAACTAAACACTTTGACACTAAACAACCACATCATGTTGATACTGTTGATATTTTACCTACAGGCACATATAGTATGTGTGTTGCCGTCCTCATGCAAAAGGCAAAACAAATATATACAGGCCCTGAACAGGTAATTTTTACTGTCACACGGGCACCAAGCAGAGGCACTGCTTTAAACCAACATGCATGCAAATGCAAAACAAAAACAGTTTAGCAAAGCATTGTGCCTTAAGGAAACAGAAATGTAAAAAAATATATATATTAGCATGAAAAACAACAAGTTGCTAATCTGTAAGTAGAACTAATTAGATAATTCAGAACTGAAGGCGGCTGTGTTCAAAGTTAAAGGTTAAAGGATTGATTCTTTTTTTGCGTCTGTTGTGATGAGGAAGAAATTTTGTCTTCGTCATTTTAAAGGGTCCGTTCAAGGTGTTGTACTTACATCATCAAATGTGCGCTGCAAAAGCAAGTAAAGCCCCTAATGAAGGAGTAAAAGTCTATGCCTCCAAACGTACAGGTCAAAGTTCAAAAGCAGGAAAGCAGGAAGTCTCGGGCTGGGCGAGATCTGAGAGATAATGGATGGCTCCTGCCATACCTACAGCAGAGATAAACACTCTGATTAGTTCTGTTAACAACATAAACGCTTTACATATCAAACATCTAATGTCCAAAGTTTCTAAAACTGAAGAAACATCCAATTACTGTTGTGCAAAAAGCTACGCTATAGTTATGTACAAAGATTTAGATCTGTAAACCCAGCAATCTGCTCTCCTGTCACTGCTGATATAACGTTGCATCATTGCTGTGGGAATGTTCTGCGTGGGAGTTGGGACCATCTCAGACCGCTAGCTACAGAGGAAGCGACGGGAGACACCAACTGACCAATCAGAGTGTGACTTTTAATTAGACTTGGTGTGCAGGAAGTGGGTTACCATGACGACAACAAGGTAAAGCAGCAGATAATTCACTATAGATGCCAACTCTGTAAGTTTGGCAGGGAATATAGTCTCACCGGCATGGTGACCACAGTCTATACGGATGGCTGAATTTCATCATACTCTGAATAATTCAGTGTATGATTGACAGAAGGTAAAGTGACAACAACCTAGTAACACTAAAATACTATCAAATTATGGGGGGAAAAATGGATTCTGTTTTTTTGTTTGTTATATTTTTTCCAGCTTTTTGCCACTTTATTGCAGAAACTAGAATGAAAAAAAATATTAGAGAGAGGGACTGGAAAATGTCACAAGGTGGATTTGAACTTAAACAACCTGCATAAGGGCCTAATGTGCTAAATGCTAGGCCATGGCTCCAAGCATTTTTGTCATTTTCATGACACTTCAAATTGCAACTTGCAGTTTTAAAAACTGCTTTGTGGTCAGCATGGGAAAAAACTGACCCCATTTACTTTTTATTACACATTCCTGACCTTTTAAACGCATGATTGACCTGTGCATGTTATTCTAAAGAGAAAAAGGTTTGACTTAGTAATCTTGGTATTTGTTTCTCATTAAATATCCTGCGTTAGTCTAAAAATGCAACATTATGAAGAAAAATAGGTTTATGAATTATCAATGTTTCGTGTTGATTTTTAAAACATTTACCTGCAAGCACCACCACAGCACAATATATTTACAACATGTATTTTACATAAGCGATGTTCACGGGCCTTAGTTACGTAAGCAAGACCACTAGTTGCAGGCAAACTGGGTGGTGAAAATCTGTGTCCTTTATTGTCCCAGAAAATGACAGACATTGATTTTGTCTAATATAGAAAGGGAATATAGCACAATTTGAAAACAGGCCTGGAACGTTACACAACTGTCCATTGTTACAGACAAAAGACCTTGTTGGAAACGAGGACAATCATCTAGAATACAGTAACTGCAGATCATCTGCACATCATACAGTTCAAATGCACAGTTCATTTTAATGGGATTTGTTGATACCATTTAAAGTGTAAATGTAAAGATCATTTTTAAGATATTTTATCAGTTCAATCAGGTTTACCTTCAAACAGAGAATAAGGCCGATCTGGAATCCGGCAGCCATGGGTTCCATAGTCTAGACACCACTCAGCAAACTAAACAAATATTGAGATATAATTAAAAAAATCATTAAGGGATGAAATAAAAACAATTAACAATCTGACGAAAATGCAAGTGGTTCTTGTCCTTAAAACTCACTGGCAGGACGCTATGGTGTCCTCCTTTATTATGAGTCTATGAAACATTTTTGCTTGTTTTTGTATTTGTCTGTCAGGCACAAGTTTTAAGTCTGATTGCTTTGATAAATAACAGCACACTTCTTCTCATTAAGCTGTATAATCAGAGCTATTATGGCACAAAGGTGCCAGTTTACTACCTAATGAAGTTTTAAATCCCCAAGCATGAACACAAGTAATACCGATTTTCTCTAAGCAAACATGGATTATTCTAACATGATTAAATTCTTAAGAAAAAAGTTACTGTAAAATTGTAAAAAGTGATATAATTTGTGTTTCTGACCTTTTAACACTAAGACAACCATAAAGAGGATAATCATTTATTTTAAGTCTTAAACACGAATGCTAATTAAGATTAAGCTGTTTATTCATGCTGAGCAAGACATTTGAAACTCAATCCTCTCAACTCGGAAAACTCTTTGTGTTCTGATGTTCCGTCTATGCAAATCCCTGAACATTCCCACGTACACAGTTCCTCAACATCTCACAGGGAAATAAAAACATGAGGGATGGATGTGAATCAATTGTTTTGACTGGCCAATTTCTGCTACACCATTTTATAAAAGCAGCAGAAACCTTTTCGCTCAAGCTGTTCAATTTGATATGAGGCCGAGTTATTCACTGAGGCCACTTTAGTTCGGGGAAAAATGAGAGATTGTGTCTGGCGGCGTTGGTTAATTTGAGCTGGAAAATGACTCCCGCTGTAAAAGGTTAGAGTGATAACATGAGAACAGCGATGCCCATTATGCTTTCATTATTTCAGCAGATTTGCCAGGCTTTGGAAATTATAGGCAAGTTACACAGAACCTGGAGGCCATTCCGACTATCAATCTTCAAGAGTAATCTGTTGGCCACACTGTGTGCTGATCAGTGATCAGAAATCAATTTTTTTCCTCAAGTTAATAATTGCTAAAATTAGACGTGAGGCCAGGCAGCTGACCCTGGAATATCATTTTGAAGAGAATAATGAACTCTGGAAAAATAAAACTACTACAGAAGGATACTCTGTATCCTTTAACAAAAAACCTAAAACATATCTGTTTTGCAGACACCTGACTGATCCATAATGCTCTGATGTTCTTTCTTATTAAAAAAATCCTTCCTCTGTTCATCCTGTTTTTATTTCCACTTGTAAATGTAACTTTTTAGACTTGGCTTGTTGGTTCTTAGGAAAAATGTTTAATGTTCTCTTTGCAAGTTGTTTTGGATAAAGGCATCTGCTAAATGAGTAAATGTATGTATTTTGTCAGTGGTTATAAATCAGAACATATTAAGAATAGTTCACAATGAAAACATTGTAAAACATTTTCTTTATATATCATAAAAAATATACAGTACGATTACAGAAGTCTAAGACCGCACCTAAAATCCGGGATGCAATATCTAATTTAAGTGATAGATTTTCAAATACAGCAACAACAAAGTACATTGTGCTGTATACATACAGCAGAAAAGCTCATGTAGACAACCATTCATATGATTGTACCCACTGTTTCCATGACGTCAGGAGTAATAATAGAGCTCATTGGCTGTGAGTGGCGGCTGTGTGTACAGATGTCAAGAGCGCTGCAGAGTGACGTACACGCTCTAAATGAACCGAGTGTGTACACGTGAGTGAACGCACCTACTGACAGACACCCAATCCAGATTCAGTTTAGCTTTCTTTGAATGTAACAGCAAGCTGATCAAATACATTATAAAAAAAAGGGTCAAAAAACTTTAATTAACATTGATTAGATTTGGAATTAATCTTGAATCACAAACACACACCTTGCAGGCACGATACAGGTACTTCTTATCTTGGGTAACATGGTAGAGGGAGAGAAAAGCGTATCCATTCCCGGCTGTGCCGTGGCAGAGTCCATAACCTTTCCTGAGTAACCCTCGCTGCCAGATCACCTCTCCACATTCAACAGCATCTTTCACATATTTATCATCCTTAAAGACCTACAAAACAAACACAAGCACTAATTCTCTGTTGATGATTTTATGCTTTTTCTGTCTGTGTTGGTGCAGAATGAATTGAGGGCTGATTTATTACGAGTCATTATGAATCATACTTATTATGATTTAATTACAGTTATTATGTAATTTTAGTCAAATGCGATTATTATAGTGAGTGTGTCCTGGTGTGCATATTCATTGTAATCTTTTTCTTATATGTCTGTGTGTGCATTGTAATGTATTTTTAATAATGGGATTAACTCAGCTCTCAGTCTGTGGTGTCATCATCAGACTTGGGCTAAATTTAGAGTTTAAGCTGTGTCTACAGTGACTTAAATTCATAAGATGGAATGTGAATTAAACTGGATATGTCCCCACAGGAGTTGGGAGGAATTGGAATCTAAATGACAGAGGAGGACTTTGCTAAATTTCACTGTAAAGAAAATTCACACAACAAAACAATTTCATTAGTCCAACACTTGTCTCTTGGATTCACCATATGCTGTTCATGATAAAATGTTTATAATTCATTTACACTAACAATTAAATTCCATTAAATTAATAAAAAAATACACTTACATACATTTTAATCCATTTTTTTTTACTTTTTTGCTTTTACCATTTCTTATTTTTACTTTTATTACTGTAATAAATTCAAGAATTGACTGGCTTTGTCTATTCTAAATGGTGCAGAACCCTATTGTTATAAATTATACATGTATATAAATACATTTAGTATTGCATAGCAGTATCATGTACCTTCACTCAGCTAATGTAAGAGTGAGAATTTGTGTGTGTGTGATTGTGGGCCTGGCTTCTGATGTCATTTGTCAGAACTATGGCGTTAAAGGAAGTTGCCAGAAGAATAATTCAGTTTCCAAATATAACACATGCCCAATTTCCCTTCCAGCCCTGAGGCTACCAGCACAGACAGAGATAAAGAGAGAACGAGAGAATGAGAGAGAGCGAGAGAGAGAATGTGTGTGTGTGAGGGAGAGAGATAAAGACAGTGAAACTGAGTTAGTACAGTAAAACATTGTAACCACCAAATAATTTTTTTACTATGGTATTTATAGTAAAACTGTGGTTATATAAATGGGACAAAAACCTGGTTAGTACACTTCTACTGTAGTAAAACCATGGTTAATTTCTGTAAGGGAAGAGAGACCCATCTGTCCATGATACAGTTCATACTCTTTTGCATAATAAACATCTGTATGCAATAAACAATACGATTTTATCAGATTCTGCATTTGTGATATAATTAATTGTGGAATAGAGTGTTAAACAGCTGAATGTCTGATGATGTAATCTGCTTAAACGTCACTGTGTCAATGTGACAGATAAAAATGAGTGCGTTCAAAGTACTAGAAAGCAAGATTTTGTAAGTAACCACTAGATGTCGCTGCAGGATACTTTTTGTTTAACTGTTAATCCTGTTTTGTACAGTTAATAGGAGTCACTACTAAAGCCTTACCATATATATTTTCTGTAGTGCATGGTTTTCATCTTAATTGATTAATTCCCAATCATACTGTGGATGTCTCCATTAAACACTCATTCCAGGTCTAAGCTGAAGAGCTTCATTCATCCTCAGCATCTTACTCAGCGTCCTCTAGTAATCACTGATCTAAGACAAACACACTTTGGGGAAATCAGACTACACTTGGGTTACTAGTAGTGTACTCTGTTCACTAAACTTGGATTAGGAGAAAATTTCGCTCACACTGATAACAGACAGGTTATTTACAAACATGAATTTGAGCAAAAATGTTATAAGATTATCTATGCTTAATTCATTATGCCTAATTAGGCATGTGAGAAGCTACTAAGTGTAATTTCTTTTGTGTAAATCTAGACATGGGGGCGATAAAGTTCTATTTATAATGCCAATATGACATTGTGCAAATATGAGATTTGCATATTTTCATGTTTTTCATTGTGTGTGTGCGTCTAAGCAGTGGTGGGTGGGTGCAGAATTAATGTCTGCAGACACTGTGTGTGGTAACAGTAGAGTTTGTTTGTGATTGTGTGTTTATCACTCACTTTATGAGCCATAATGAGCATATGCACCACCCCCGGCGCTCCGTGACACCAGTGCACCAGTCTGTCCGTCTCGTTGCTGAGGGATGATGGGTAATTTCCCGAGCGAAACTTCTTGTGCCGCACGTAATCCACACTGGGCCGAACCAACTCATTCAATATTTCCTGATTTACTTTAGCACTGGGCTGCACACAGAAACAGAAATAAGTTTAAATTTAACTTCAATTGAGTTTTAAAACCTACACATTGAAAAATGAAAATGTAAGACTTTAACAAAGGCACAGATCTGTTATCAGTCATAGATCAGAGGTTCCCAACCTTTTTGACTTCAAGCCCCTCTATTGTCCACAACAATATTTGAAACCCATCCCCAATTTACAAAATCTAACCAATATAGTATTGTATAAAAAATCTAGAAAAGATTATAAAAGGTGAGGTTATGGTTTTAGCTTACTTTACCGTTTGTTTTGTATTGAAATCATTTTAGGTCATCTTAAAGTCTCCCAGGAAGTTTGTTAAGGACCCCTAGCGGAGGTCTCCTAGTCTGCAAACACTAGCATGGATTATCCTTTTAACTTTTGGCAAATGTTAAGTAATCTTAAACCCAATGCGCCTTCGTAAAGACCCAGACACATGAATATTTAAAACATCTACAGTTCAAATTCTCATTCATATGATTCACTTAGAGCAGTTAGTGAGCAGAGCCGTGTGTCGTAGTAAATTTAGCGATTTAGCCCTGATAAACCACTGAAGGCTCCTACAGCGATACATGAGCTACTGCTGTTCCAGCAAATTAAAGAGTGAAAAGCATCTTAGCAGGAACAACAGCTGGGATTTACCAGATCGCCTGCGGAAGCA